>JAWWMW010098328.1:0-11137 GCA_035048345.1 Echeveria elegans
GCTTCGGAAAAAAGCCCAACTCCTTCCGATGACGCAAATCCTAAACCAAATTATCATGACATCGATCTTCCATTCTCGAAAATACACTTGGGCTGCAGCCAATGTCAAAATAGGCAGCCTCCGCCCCTTATTCTCACCATCTCTTGTCGCCAAAATCTTCCTCAAAGGTTTTACATCTTTTTTACGCTTGCATAACGAGTTCATATATGGTATGAACTTTTTTGACTTGTCGACCGCTCGCATGTAAGGAGCTAAAATGTTGCTACTACGCATGACGCATCCATAGATGGATTTAGTGCAGCAATTGGTGTGATTTCAAGGGACCTTGTGTCATACATAATTGGTTACACAAACCAGTCCTTCAAATTCGGTGCATTTTAATCCAGAAGGCAATCGACTATTGACTACTACGACACTTTCGAGGCATTTCTCATTTATTGGGATGAGTTATCATCTTACTCTTCACCCATTTTCCTTCCAAAGGTTGGGCGAAGTGGTGCAGCTTTGTTTGATTATGCTAGAGGCGGAAACTTTAGGCACTGTTTGGTTGCGGTAAAAAGTGAGAAAAATTATACTTTTTTTGAAAAATGATTTTCTCATGAGAAAGTTATAAAAAAATTTGATCTCATTTTTCACTTTTTTCCTACAACCAAACACACATGTTCATTTTCACTTAAAAATTTTCTTTACATTTTCTTTTCCGCGCAACCAAACGGGAACTTAAAAGAGGGAGTTTTTTTTTTTTGAATTCATAGGCGATGCAAAAACTTTTCAGGTTATTTCAAACGTAATTTTCAACAAATGAAGAAATCGGGCAACACTACATTTTCAAGGACCACTAGAGTAAATATATTTTCAATCACCCCACATCTCTAGAATTATCACTCTGTTTAATGGGCCACTAGAGGCCCAAGAGAGCTTGAAGACAGATTCCCGGCCCAACCCAAATCCACCCCAGAGATAAATCGTTGATTTCTTTTCGCAGAAGAAACACAACGAAATCGCCGGCAGCGAGCGAAGTCAAAAGAAGCCGGAAGAGAACGCTGGTTTGGTTTGATTGTTTGCTTCGCTTATCCTCAATTCCATCGATCACTCAACAATCAACAATTCATCCATCCATCCATGGCGGCTCTCCAGTACCTCGATTCTCTCCGCTCCACTCATCCGGAGCTCTCCGAATGGTACAATTCGCTTGCCGATCTCTATCAGCGCAAGCTCTGGCACCAGCTCACTCAGAAGCTCGAGCAGTTCGTTTCCTTAGCTGTGCGTTTTTCTTCTTAATTATCATGTTTTTTATATTGTTTTTCTTTTCTAGAAGTTGTTTAGTTCATAGATTCTTGGAATGATAGGGTTGGGTGTTTTAAACTGTGTTAGGGTTTGCAGATCTTGATTTTATTTTCGTTTGTTGATTATTGTAATCTATAGAGTGTTGGTTTATATGATGTTTTTGGTGCTAGGGGTTGATTAGGTCTGATCATTTAGCATTTTAGGTTGTTGAACCACACTTGTGTTTTTGAAACAGTGCTGAAAGTTAATACTCTTAGGTCGTGGTTTCTGTGTATTAATTTGTATTTACTGTGTTGTATAGGTCTCTTGATGTGCCATTCTCTTGCTCGATACTCACTCCTACTGTAGTTTTTTATGTGTGTGTGTGTGCTAAATGGCTGAGCTTAATGCTTGCTATATTGATTTATGGAGACTAGAAGAGTTGCCATCCTAGATCTACTTACAAGCTGATTAACTGCTTAAACAATGTATTCGGTTTTAATGGTGGAAAGGGGAGTGATTATAACCCTCTATTCTTTAAAACATGTGCGTAGGCTGGGGATGCTATACAACTGTATCATAACTTCATTGCTGACTTCGAGACGAAGATCAACCTTTTGAAGTTGGCACAATTTGCCGTCACAGTTTCAAGGCAGTATGCGGAAAAAGAGGCCGCAATCAGTTATCTTGAAGACATAATTGAGAAAATTAGGGCTACTAAGGAGGCAAGAATTGAGGAGCCTATCCTATACATCAAGATGCAAGTAGCTGCGTTGAAGCTCGAACAGGGTAACCAGAAGGAGTGCAAGAATCTTTTGGAAGATGGAAGGACCACTCTTGACAGCATGACGGATATTGATCCTTCTGTGTATGCGAACTTCTACTGGGTTTCATCTCAGTACTATAAGTCCCTCCAGGTGTTTGGCGATTTCTACAAAAGTGCGCTGCTTTACTTGGCTTACACATCAGTCGAATCCTTATCAGAATCATTCAAGCTGGTATGTTTCAAAATTCATAGTGATTTCTTAGGAGCATTGAAATTTTAATTTCTTTTTATTCAAACGTCAGAAAGTATTAAGAATATTTGCTAGTGTTAGCAAACCTGTCAGTTTACAGCTTGATTTAAGATATTTGTAGAATGTGTGCATTTTGATTAAATATTTGAAAATTCCTTCAATCTACTCAATAATCCACCAAGTTTGCATCTATTTCAGGATCTGGCCTTTGATTTGTCCCTTTCCGCACTTCTGGGAGACAACATCTACAACTTTGGAGAATTACTTGCTCATCCTATCGTAAGCTTTTGATGAACTCAATCTCTTAGGATTTGTTACTTTTGAGTTTTGACATTAATGCCATACTTCAATTGCAATAGTTGATGTACTAATAAAGAACTCGATGACTATAATATTGCCAACTAATGTATTTCTGTGTATAAACCTTGGAAGTCTAACACATCCATCGAACCCTTTAAGTAGGCTGGTTGTTTGTCAAGGACTCTATAGTATATGCATAAACCATGCTGCTTTTGTTAATCAGTATGGCAGAAATAAATTTTTAATCAGTTAGTATTATTGTTGTAATAACCATTCATATATGGTAATTGACTCGTGACGTTTGAATACAAAAACAGTGGTTCATTTTGGGAGTTTTGCCGTACTGATGCAATCTTACTGTTTTAGTCTGATGGAAGTATGCCATTTGTCCCCTTGTCAATGCAGATTCAAAGCCTTCTGGGTACCAAAGTCGAGTGGTTGTATTACATTCTGCAAGCTTTCAATTCTGGTGACTTGGTTCGGTATCAAGAACTATGCCATGTTCATGGGGCTGCGCTGAATGCTCAACCTGCCTTAGTGCAGAATGAGAAGAAGCTTCTTGAAAAGATAAATATTTTGTGCTTAATGGAAATTATCTTCAGGTATGCATTATTGGTACAAATTCCACAATGTACAAAGTAATTAATAGGTATGAGCAAAGTTTATATTCACTGGCCTAAAGGTTTTTTAATGAAATTTGCTTGATTACAGCCGACCATCAGAAGAGAGAACCATTCCACTGTCAGTCATTGCAGAACGTACTAAACTTTCGGTGGAGGACGTTGAATATCTTTTGATGAAGAGCCTTTCGGTGAGTAAGCTATCAATGTCAAAGCCTCACAGTTTCATGGACCCAAAAATTATGTATTTATATGTATATCATCAAAAAAAACAAATGTATTACAATTTCTAATGGACTACTATCGTTGTGCAGGTTCACCTGATTGAGGGTAAAATTGATCAAGTTGAAGGAACCGTGCATGTTTCATGGGTGCAACCTAGAGTTTTGGGGATCCCTCAAATCAAGTCTTTGCGTGATCGCCTTGACAGCTGGTTAGGCAAAGTCCACACAGCACTATTGTCAGTGGAAGCTGAAACGCCTGATCTAGTGGTGTCATAAGAAGCCCTTTCTTTGTATCATTGGAAATTACATGGGCGAGAATGACAGGAGAGGAAAGTATTCATGTAGTTGGTTGGGGCAACTTTATATTTCTTTTTTCATGTCCTTTCCCTGTTACCTAGACAATTCAGCAGTTCAGGATATTGTTCTCTATGCCTTCACTTTTCAATTTAAGTTTCAACCTTTCATGCATTTTATTTGTGTCAACAGAAAATATTTCCGTTAAACCTCTTACTTGAAGCTGGGGGTTGGATAAACTTACACAAGCTTTGTTCTTCAAGAACACATGTAAATCCGTTTTCAAAGAGATTTTGAGACTAGGAACTCGCATAATAAATTCTGTCATCGGATCAGGTCATTTTAACTCCACAATCCTGCGATGATGCCAATGCCATAGAATCCTATATTGTAGATCAGAGACAACACTGGTCCACAGGGTTTTTTTTGTTTCAACTACAGTAGTTTGCTGGTGAACCAAGAGTCCTGTACCTGAACATGCCACTCGGTTGACTTTGAAGAAACAACATTGATAGCATGACATTATCAATGGAACTACTTTTCATAATCATTTTAAAGAAAATTTTGTGGAAGAGAAGCTCGATCTAATTCCCAGCAGTCGTTGAAAATTGGCCATTCAGCTTCAGATAGTTTCCTATGGGATCTGGTGTGAGAATAGTTGAACATTTACCATTTTACCTTTTCCATCCAAATAATAGCACGAGCCCCAATCTGTTCTCTCTTGAACAATGTCTATAGATATGCCATGCTTAAATCATCTCAGTGTAACTAGTGAGGAAGACTGCAATACTAAAACTTCTTTCATCTCTTGGTAAACGTTCCCCTCCATATTGGTTGACGTCGTCTTCATTGTACAGCGCCCATACTGAACCTTTCTTTAGGTAAATCCTGTAAATTTCTCTAGCAGCCCTATCACAGTTTACTACGTGGGAAAAGAAGTTGACAGAATTGATTACTGTCTTCTTGTCAACCTTAAAACGTCAACATGAGACATGTGATTCAGATCCGGCTATGTTGGATATCTCATCGTTATTCATCTGAAGATCTAACAAGCTCATCTTGACCTTAAAAGGATTGTTCGAAACAACCTCATCAATTAAGCCATAATGCCTAGGCATTCCATCCTCAACATCATAGACAGCCCATACTTGCCCTTGCTTAAAGCTCTTTTCCACCCTATCTTTGTCAAAATCGTAGAAGTCTGAATCATCCATTGTCTACCTCAAAGTCACCGCCCTCCAAATGCTCACTCTCCGCACTTCCTTCATCCCGACGACTCTTTCTAGACACACTCTTGCCTTTTGCAACATCTACTTTCTTTTTCTTCAATGCCGATAGTCTAAACATTTCTGTTTCACTATCCTCTTCTTCACTATCGGTGTCATTGTCTTTAGAACTTTTCCTTGATTGTTTTCTTAAAACATCACCCCTTAACTCCTCCTTCTCCTTCCACCATACCATCATCAGCCCCCGAAAATTTCCCTTCAGCTCCTCGCTCATCTCCACCCTCATCATCATCATCACTCCTTTCAACCTCCAACGCCACAAAACTCTTCCTACACCCCGAACACCAAACTCTGCCCAACATACTTCCCCTCATACCTACACATCATCCCGCATTCATCACACCTACTCCAAAACCTCTCCACTGCCACAACCTCCTCTTCTCCCTTCCTTATCTCCTCATCCTGAATCCTAACCCTAAGTTTCAAATCAAACTCCTTCCTCCTCTCCACACTAACCAAACATCTAAATGCATCTCCTACAACCTTAAACGCCTCTCCACAACCAGCAAAACTAGTCTTATCAGGATGCAAAGCTAGGGCTACCTTCTTATACCTCTTTTTTACAACATCCACGCCAAAAAGAATCTTGTACCAGTCAAGCGATCCAAGTCCTTCGATCTTCTCTTCCGCCGCTCTCATGATCCTCAACGCCGTCACTATCTCCGTTAATCCTCCAAGATTCGGATCGAGGCTCTGCGCTCGCTTCGCATACTTCAGAGCCGAGGTATAATACGAATTCTCGTACTTCTCTTCCGTCAAAGTTTTCGGATCGAGGCTCTGCGCTCGCTTCGCTTATTTCGATCTTCTCTTCTGCTCGCTTCGCCATGGTTTGAGTGTAACTGAGCTTGATGAGGAAGAAGAGGAATCGGATGACCAAAAACGCAGCGTATTGGGCCGCGTAGGAGAGCTTTCGGGCCCAATTGGATGGAAAGAGGCAATGGATGGCGATGAGATGGCGATGCGGTAGTCGTTGTCATCGTCGTCGTCCAAGAAAATATCATTTTTATTAATTTTATTTATTCGGAGCTTTTCAGCGCTCGGAGGCTTCTCTTCATAAGCCGGATGAGGATGCAGGCGACGGCAACGGCAGCGGCGTACGGAGTGGTGACGGATGTGCCAGCTGGGTTCTTGTCTTGTAGAGTTTTGCGGAATATGGAATTTAGGCATTTTCAATTCGTCGACTCGAAGTTGTTGATACTAGCAAGTGGAAGCAAGGTGAGAACTCACTTCATTTCATTTTTGCAATCTTCCATTCAGAGGTAGAATTTGTGACTGGTTGCAATTTTTGTAAGGTTTTGTTTTAGCTGTAATCAATTTCGTTGATATTGTAAATGAAATAGAATTGCTACAGAAAAGAAGAAATTGAAATGCGTTAATCATATTTGCCAAAATTACCATTTAAATGAATTCTCGTGTCGGGGTTTGGCAGAAGCAATATGTTTTCCATATTCTTCTTCTTTGGGGCAAGATTTATGCTACTGTAACTATTTAAGCCAATATTGTGATGTGTGTTTTTTCGGAGTTTTGGCCAAGTCTATACCTGTGCTTGAATTTTTAGGCTGGTTCGCCATCGTTTTCTCCGAAACAAGGATATGGTCATAACAAGTTACGAACGAAGGGCTTAGTGGTTAGAGCAACAGAAAATACTGGTGAGAGTACACAGTCTGTAGCGCCTCTTCGGTTAGAGTCTCCACTTGGTCAGTTTCTGGTGCAGATGTTGCAGTCTCACCCTCACCTTCTCCCAGCGGCAGTTGATCAGCAGCTTGAGAACTTCCAAACTGAAAGAGATTCTATGAAGGAAGATACTTCTTCTTCTTCTCAAAATCCCTTGTATAAGTAAGTAATCAATTCCCGTAAATGTCTATTGCTTACTGTCTTTTTCTTTGCTTGCGTTTACGTTTTAGCGCCAGAGTGCTATTACCGAGATCTGAAGTTGTCAATTATGCTTGCGTCACACTCACATCATATTAGCAAATTGCATTCTCAAGCTTTTTAAGGGGCATTAGGTAGACTGTAACCATTTAAGCAGTTTAAACAAGAGATGTATTGTATTCACATGGTCGTAGGCATTAAAGTGATTATTGAATACATTAAATAGTTTCTTTGTCAAGCGTACCTTTAAATTGGTGCCTTTGTTATCGTCTACTGGATTGTATTACACTTATGGTTCCTTGGTGAATTTCCACATTTCTTCATACTGAGATATAAATTCACTATTAGTTGGACCATTTTTGGCGTGCCGAGGGGATCTATGTTTGTGAAGATAGATGCATCTTATATGCCTTTTGAATATCATTTTAGATATTTTGATAAAAAGGTTTCTGTTAAGTAAAATACTGTTGATGTTTGTTTCAAATATGTTTCAAAATATTTGTCTTACGCTCGACCCTTCAAAGTACTAAACAGATAACATTAAACCTTTCAAAAAGAAAAGTTTGAGTCTTACGCTCAACTGCATATCTTTATAGTGTATATGACCAAATATTGGCTGTGTTTTTGCAGGACCATGCAACTATGTTAGCTAATAAATTCTTACACGTGTTTGGTCTGTTAGTGATCAACTACCCACTTTTCCTACTATGTCAAGTGTTCGCCGCTGTAATCGAACACAAAATATGGAAAAAAGTTGATTTCCCTTATTTTTCTCATTACAGGTTTGATGATCCGTACAAGTGAATGTCTGTATTTAATCTTGTTAATCTTATTTCAGGAGAATAGCGGAGGTCAAGGAGAAAGAAAAGCAAAAGTCTTTGGAGGAAATAATATACTGCCTAATTGTTCAGAGATTTATAGACAACGGCATTGCAATGATCCCAAAGATATCTGAAACTTCAGATCCCACTGGCCGGGTAGATTTTTGGCCAAATCAAGAGATGAAACTCGAGGCTGTTCATTCTTCCGAGGCCTTTGAGATGATAGAAAGCCACTTGGCACTTGTGCTTGGTGACCGGGTTGTAGGTCCTCTTGGTTCCACTTTTCAGATTAGCAAAATAAAATTAGGCAAGCTATATGCGGCATCAATTATGTATGGCTATTTTCTCAGACGAGTTGATGAGAGATTTCAACTCGAGAGGTCTATGAAAACCCTACCTAAACTCCCTACGGAGGAACAAACCCTACCAGTAAGTCCATTCTGGAATCCAGAGGATTTAATTAGGATCCCAGCTGACGAGGATGGTGGTTATGATATGAGAGGAGAAGGGTCAGGCGACTCTAATGATGGAAAATCATACCGATTAAGATCCTACGTAATGTACCTTGATGCTGAGACACTCCAAAGATACGCCACAATAAGATCCAAGGAAGCCTTCTCATTAATTGAGAAACAGACCCAAGCTCTGTTTGGCAGGCCCGACATCAGAGTATCTGAGGACGGTTCAATCGATACATCCAATGACGAAATAGTAGCTGTCTCACTGTCAGGATTGACTATGCTGGTTCTAGAAGCTGTTGCTTTCGGGTCATTCTTGTGGGATGCTGAAGGATATGTGGAGTCCAAATATCATTTTCTCAGCAGCTAAAAATGACGCAGCTTCGAATGCTCTTCGTTGTCTTATATTCATATCTTCTTTGTTTCACCCGTGCATATATTCCTGACCAACTCAATACCAGGGTAACATTTCTGTATAAATTCGATGTCTAAACTCTGTTCTTGAAGAACAAATCTTAGTTTAAACACCACGTAAAAATCCAGTGTGTCGTTTCTCTTTTATGCACTTTAATTTCAGTTCTTAATTACTAGTTATTCAGTTTGGATGCATAGGCTGTCATTTAAGTTTATATATTATGTAGGATTTATTTACGAAAACTATCGGTATGATATGTTTTTTTTTTAAATTTATTTCGTATATTTTAATTTTCATAAAATCACGCCTAAGATCATTTTTACGAAAGTCACTCATCTATATGTTCCAACACAGACGCCGTAAAATGCGCATGAGCGTGTTTTACACGCATATTAAACCCAATATCTGCTCTTAATGGACATGGATTGAACTGGAGTACTAGAAAGACATCATCAATATCATGTGACCTTAAACACAATCTATCAGAATGGAACACAGAACACTGCACTTACATCAAAATTCATAATTAATATATGCTTCCATGTTTCTAAATTTCCTAAAGTTTGATAGCATTCACATGCCTCATTTCACAATCTATCAAAACTTCATCTCTATAATCTACCAAGAAAATGATCATTTGGATGCATGTATATTCTAAGAGACAATGACTATGCCAAAACTATTTTAACACGTCAGTTTTTGACAAGTTCTACAGTCTAAATAATCTGTGAGTCAGTTATACGTCGTAGTGCCATGTTCAATTAGAAAACGTTTCGAAGTTGATGTCATGCTAAGTTCCTCAAAACTATAAAGCATATGCAGAAAGAAGAACTTACAACTGCAATTTATGAAAATGGAGTTTAGATAGGCACCTGAATCAAGTGATGTTTTGATGAACATTCGAGAGGACGACGCAGCTGCATCTGCCAAATGTTGACATATGGAAGTTCAAGCTTGTATTGTTAAATTATTTTAATAATCAATTGGATCATAATGTAATTATATGATAGTGTTGTGCTAATTATTCAATAAGTCATAATAAAGTGATCAATATAAGTTTAAAGATGGTTTGAGGTGTATTTTGTGATTACGGAAACAATGCGTAAAAACTAAAATTTAATTACGTTTTGTTGAAGGGTCGAAACGTAATTATCTATAAGTTGTGGTCTTCATTGTAACTGACTATAAAGAGTGTTTTATATAAATAGAAGTCTTATGCTATTAGAGTTTGATCTCTGACGCTTCTCCTTCACAAAAATACATCTCATCAATAGAAATCGAGGATTCGATTCCGCTCAGGTTACTTTGGAAGATCCATAACCAGGAAAGAATTCATGGCTGCGAAAGGTACGCTTCCGTTTAGTTTTGAGGATTAGGTTTTCTGTTGATAATCTTACGATTTAATCACTATATTCGGATTGAAGTATTCGGGATCGAATATCTAACAATTGGTATTAGGAGCCTCTTTGATTGAATCATAAGATTAACTATTGTAATTTGGAACAAAAAAAATTCCCCAATTTCGCCGATCTGATCGATCCCGCAATTGATGCTTTCCGGCCTCAAATCGGCGACCGCGCGGTTGGAGTGAAGGCCCTAGTCTTCGATGTCCGCTCGGACGACGGAGCAACGGCTGGATTGCAATCGGACGGACGAACGGTTGGGCTGCTCCGACGATGGCTTGTGGCGATTGCGTGGTTCCGGCGACGCGGCTGGATTGTAATCAGACGGACGAACGGCTGGGCAGCTCCGACGACGGCTTGTGGCGATTGCGTGGTTCCATCGACGTGGCTGGATTCGGCAACGTCGGGCGACGACGCGATGGTGAGCCGACTCCAGCGAGCAAACGACAGTGCGAGCGGACAGCAATTCGGAGGACGACGGATCTGCTACCGCGATTGCGCGACGGCTGGTAACGATGTGGTTGAGACCGCGAGCTTGGTTATAGTCGACAGGCATGTGGCGGAAGTTGCAACGACGAACATGCGATGCTCCAGCGGTTGAATTGTGCGGCGGCGGCTGTTTAGCGAAGGTGATTAGGGTTTTGATTAACCCTAATCAAAAATCCTAATTAAGAATAATTGAACCATTTGGTTCAGTCCAATTGAATCGGTCCGGTTCGTTGGAAATTAATTTGGTTCAATTATAATTGATTCGGTTCAATTATAAATTTCATCTTATTGCCTAGTTTTAGCATTCGTTTATTCGCCGAACTCTTGACATACGCGATGAATTTAAAGTGTACATTTTGTACAAATTTTGGGCATGATTTTATCATGCATCTTGAGTTTTTAAAATTCAAATTTTGGTAATGTCTGAACTCGGAAGAGTTGTCTTACATACTAACTAGACCCAATGATACAAGATGTCACAAAAGGGACCTCTCTTGTGTTATAAGTCTAGCGAATATGTAGGATGTTTGGGTACGTACAAAATGAGGACAAATATTAATCGGCCCAAAGGAAGGTTAATAATTGTCTGTTTTGTACACACCACTGCGGCGATAAACGTGTGACAATTATTAGTTTTATATGTGAATAATAAGTTTTTCCAAAGTTAAACTTG
>JAWWMW010098339.1:0-11137 GCA_035048345.1 Echeveria elegans
ACAAGGATGATGAGATTGAGTGATCATGAAGCTTGACAAGCTCAGTTTTGATTCGATCAATGATAGGGTGTTGTGATTTTCTTGGAAAACTGACCGATCTGATTTGGTAACTCATTTCTATTAACACAAATAAGTACTAAATACTGAAACTATGAACTTCATTTGAAAACATTAAGCTTAAAACTTCAATGTTTGTACGCCTTGAATTCTATACACTTCGAAAATTGCGAAACTAATACTAGAACACAAAAAATCACTGCACAAACAATGCCTTCAGGATTAAGCAGTGATGTTCACTTTCACAACAACAGGTTCATTCGCAAGAACACTTTCTAAATGATCCAGCAAAAGATCAATCTGTAGTCTCCATGTACAGATTCATAATAGACTGAGTCATTTGTATAAACCCAAAGTCGCTATTATCACCGCAAGTCTCCTCCCACTCATCATTGTCTGACCACCTGTGATTAAAAGGAGATGAGAACATGAATAGTAGCAGGATAGAAAAATTCAAGTACCAACTGGGGCCATGCAATACCTTCAGCTCACAATAGGCAAGGCAATGGGATGTACTTATTGTGGTATTCTCAGGCGAAAGAACATATTTCCCAACTTGGGATTCATTAAAATCCACCAGCGAACTGTACATCACATAATTCACAAAAAAGAAAAAGGTAAAGACTTTTCCCTTTCCGGAAAAAAAAAACAGTAAAAAGAATGTAAACAAGCTAACTTTCAAACAACAAAGCAACAACTCAAAGAGATAACACAATCTCAGTACGCAATATCACTTCTTAAGTATTCATTGCAATGGATACGGTTCAAATGAACAACTGACAGATACAACCAGCAAAAGCACATCCAGCCAACAACAACAAAATGAAACACTAACCAAACACTGACGTTCGAGACTGCCTTCAATTCACCAATGCTTCCAAACCAAGTACTGACCTCAAACAAAGTGGAGATGAAACCAATTCAAGCAAAGTTCCATTCCAACTGATCACCTCTTTCCTCTTTTCGCATCAGCCTTCTTCAATGTCGGCGCCTTCTTAGCAGGATCACAAATGCACCGATCAGTAACAAACATTCAAATCTCCAATTATGAATTTCAACAACAAAAATCACAACAATTACAAGTCATAACAAATGCATTCTAATCTTTACCTCTTCATAGGATGGATGAGACGGAGGAGCCCTCGGCTTGGGAGCAGACTTCACCTTCGACTCCTCGATAGAAACCGACTCAGGCGCAGCTTCATTTACAGCCGGCCAACAACGGTTGAGTCGGCGACAGGAATGGAAGTCGGCGATAGTGGTGGTGGTTTGCGTTGCGGATGGGGAGGAGGCAATGCTGAAGAAGGGCGAGGAAGGTTGGGCGACGAGGAGGGGTGAACTGGTGATGGCTTTTGCTTTTGGCTTATCACAGTTTTGAAAATAAAAGAAAAAAATCCAAAGTGACCTTAGCATGAGGGTCTGAAATAAATGAAAGGTTTTGAAGTTTGAGTTAACAACAAATGAATTCAAAATGAAACTCAAAATAGTTTTAAAATTATTTCAATTTTTGTTTCTCAAAGTGGGTTTATAAACCCCCCTAAGACCAAATTAAAACAAATTCTAAAAATTAAAAACACTCTCAATGAACACTAAACATGTCAAATTTACTCTTTGCCCTATACCCGTCCTATAAATACACTGTCAATACCCGCTCATTTAATACCCTTAAGCTTTAATACCATCTTATAATTAGGGCGTCCGTTACCCATCCACTTGCCCTCTTATTACCCTTTGTCAACATGCAACAACAACATCCAGCGTTGACAGGCGTTGACGACCGCTGACCGCCGACCGGCATTGACCACCAGCACGAGGAGTGTCGCCGGTAATTGACCACCGTTAGTCGGTGTTGACTGTTGTTGACCGACGTTACTCAAAATTGAGAAAGATGGTACTAAAGGGCATCATTACCCTTTTGGTACCATCCATTAAAGCTCTTACCCTCTTGCACCATCCGTCCTTTTTTATCCCCTACTCACCTACCCTCTTATTACATACCCATTAGCCTACCCGCCCACCATTTTGAAACCGCTAATGGACACCACATAGCATCTCTTTATAGATAATGATAGAGAATACGCTGGTAATTTCAAACAAATTTATGTGAGTGATTGACGTTATTAGCATCGTTGTTTGCGCTTTGAGCTATCGTTCTATTTGATTTGGAATTTTGAGATCGATTTGGAAGTGGGACTGTTCTGTTCGATTTTTTTTTTTTTTTGAAATTGAAAGCTCGCATTGATGGAGACCGAGGATCGCTACAAACGACAGGCTATCCAGGTGATTCTACTTGGTAGAGAAATGTGAAAATTGTAAGAGCAAAGCCGGATTCAAAGCATCCCATACTCCATATATTCAAATCAATATTAGTTTCGTGGCCGGTGCCAACTAAGCACGTCGAAAATAGCTGCGCTATCCTGAATGGAATCAAGTCTTTGCTTTTGCTAAAGACAGAGTTCAGTCTCCATATATTTAGATTGTAATAATGGACAAGGATGTGTTTTTAAAACGCTAAGCATATCGTTTTGGGTTAAATTCATGTTCAAGCTTTTCAAGATTCCGACATGAATGATATCGGTTGGAGTTCATGGTTCATCAAAACAAAGTGATTAATTAAGATGTCATGTTGGCTGTGGTTAGGGGCTCAAGGTGATGACGTTTTCACCGATGCGACATGCACTTGTTATTGTCTGCTCCAAGGTTGTTACCTTAATAGTAACGAATACTTGAAATTGCAGACAATAAGAACCAAAATACAAAATCCGACACTAATGATTCCGGTAGGAGAATAAGGGAAGAAGATAAGGAGAAACTGTTTAGAGAAGGAAAGTAGTTTTTTTTCTTTTTTTGATTCCTTTCCTAATTCCTACTACATAATCTTCTTATATATCCAAACTACTCCTGTCGGTTCAAGAAATGCATCACGGGAAAGAACCGAAAAGAAAATCCACGAAGGAGTATAAAAACTCCGTTTAAAAAAATTATAACACATTACAATACACTAAACTATGAAAATACAATTAAACAAAATCAGTCAAGCGTTTTGGTCGACGTATATTCCTCTTTGGTCGACCTGATGCAGTTGAAATATTTGTAACAACAGCCGAGTGTACACTCTGGCTTATTTTTTGAGGTCAAAAGCGGGTTCAGAAGAACCATCTATTTTGAGACGAAACCGACGTGTCAAGTGTTCAAACTCATAGCATTTTTTAAACACAAAACTCAAAACATGGCATTTCAAAAAAAATACAAGTTGTGGTGAAAGGAAATTGCAACTGATAAAATATTGTGAAGGAGTTGAAGGGCAGTTTAGTAATTCATCCATACTTTATATAAAATACCTTTTCCAAACTTATCTTCCTATATGTAATTGATGAGCAACGTTTGACGGTTATAAAATCAGTCAAGTCTCATTATCACCTATCCACGATGGTTACATAATCACTAACGTCCCATTATCACCGTTACTATTAAAAGGTTTTGTTCAAAATACAAACAATTCACTATAACATCATCTTCAATCTCTTATAAGATAGTATCATCAGCACCCGCCACGCTCCCTTCCCTCACTGGCCACTACGTTGTCTCTATTGACATCAGTTGTTCCGTACTGGCGTAATCTCTCCCGTTCTCTGTTTTTCACGCTCTTGATGGTATTTTTTTTAATCAGTTTCTACCATATTTTCCCACAACTTTCGTGCACAGTCTGGACTGTGCAGCAAAAGGCTAGTTGAATTGAATTGTCCTGTGATAGTAGAAATGATAAAATGAGGTGCAAAAAATCAATTTGCATTGATGTTGTCTATTCTTGAACCGGCATGTATGAAATATGGTTGTATCTCAAATTGGTTTGTTAATAAAATATTTATGACAAGGTTGTCTTTAATTTGAACTATTTACAACAAAACAGGTTTATAAGAGAAAAATTCGATACCTGCAACTATGTGAAAAATATTACTTTATTTGTAACAATTTCATGTGGTTGCTGTAATTTTGAGAGTAGCAGCAAGGTGATTTATAGGAATTTTTTTTAAAATTTAAGGTGGTTTTGAAAAGATATAGAAAACTTACCAGTGACTTTGAGGATTTAACAATTAACGCACGATGCACACGCGACTTAAAAGGCGATGGAAAGAGAAAGGGCATTTGGTGGATTTGGAAAATGTAGGACTAACAGTATGGTGGTTTCGTGAAAAATTGTAAAACTTGTGATGATTTTAAGGGCATATGCACCCACTGTATTGTTGAGGAGGTGCATATATATGCTCTAAGGAAACGAGCAAACTTACCAATGGCTTCCGATATCAACTCAATGTATAATATTGGACAAGCTCAATTTTTCAATTTAAAAAAATATTGTTAAAATTAGTTAACGTTCCATCGTTCCGACGTAATACGGCGGCAACCGATATTGTTGTTAGTGATAATGTGCATCGGTAATAGACATGCATTAAAAAAGCCTAACATGGTCTGTGATGTGTAACCTCTCCTCCACGCTCCGTTCTATAAAGATCATACGGAGCTTTATTCATATCAAATTTAACAAACTCTCCTGAACTACCCATCCCTAACATATAAACATGCTTATGCTGCAAAACCATCACCATATCCTCGAAGTCCTCATCTTTCCTAACCAACTCTTTCCTCAATCAAGAACCGAACGTCGCCAATCCCACGCATCTTTGTAAAAAACAATTCCTTGTGGAAATTATAACATACACACCTAAAGTAGGAACACCGAATCAACCAATGCCATTTTACAAAAACGACATACCATAAATACAATAAACCTAACAGAGACCGTACCTTCTTTGTTGCAGTCGACAAACCAGGTGATGTGTGCGTCGGGCAGGGACGGGATCGCAACTGAGGCAGGGGGCGAGGAATTGCGACGGTGCTGCTGCTGAGGGGTAGGGGAATCACTTTACCTGTCATTTGATACATTTTAAATACATGTCTTTTATTTTCACTTGAAAAAGGAAATTGGCAGGTAGGGATGTATTGATAATTTACCTGGCAACTTCAGCTCGCCTCTTGGCTTGCTCTGCAATTTCAGATAGCAGTAATCAAGGTTGGACTTTACTTTACAACCCCTAAAACAGTAAAGATGAACACTGATGAGGAAAATTCATACCACCAATTCCTACCACCAATTCACCTAATATGAAATTATGCACAATTAGAGTTAAATTAAGCACAATCAGGTACAGAACAGAGAACCCTAAATCTGGAAATCAGAAAACGCTTGGTGATAGGGGTTGCGGTGCGACAGAGGGGGACGAAATCACCTACCTTGAAGTTGGGACAGAGGTGGACAGAGGTGCGACAGAGCACGCAGGTGAGAGGGGATGGTCGACTTTGTGACTGGGACTGGATCTGGGACAGGGACGGGCGGTACAGTTGAAGACGACGGAATGTGGAGGGTTGGAAGGGCGAGGAGGTAGGTGAGAGGGGATGGGAAGGGTGATGAGTTGATGAGAGGGGATGCGGCGGTGAGGATGGCGACGACCGCGGGAGGCGTGATTGGTGTGAGGGACGAACGCGTGAGGTGAGAGGGCTGAGACGCCATGACGCAAGGAAAGCTGAGGGTGGAATGGGGGTGATGGCGCAAAGAAAGTTGGGGAGGAATGGGGGTGATTATTAGCAACGATTAGTAATGAAATTTTGTAGCTAAATATATGAAGATTAACTAAGTAGTTAGATAAATTAGTTACTTAGTCTATTATATAAGTAGATTTCGGACATCAAATAAAAAACCGTCATCACCATTACACCCATATCGCACTGTAGAGATATAACACCCATAAACGTGGAAAGAGTGTATGATCTCGTACACAAATTATTGGTTCTTCTACCTGACTGGGGGTCAGCTGAGGTGAAAGGACACCATCATAAACGAGTTCCCTATTAGACCCGTGATAGTATTTTGTGTAGGAGCAAGAAATTGTAAGTACTCTGTTAATTTTCACATGGATTTTATTTCAATTTGAGACTTTAGTGTATGCCAAAGTTCATATTATGTCCTCTTACTTCACCAGAGTTCCAATTACTGCTTGGATTTCTTAAGCTAGTTTTTAAGTGTTATTGTTCGGACGGAGCAGTATGCATACTCAGAAAAGGCAGTAAATCAATCATATTGCTAAGTTGGTGACTACTGACTAATTCTTATACTAGACGGCAAATTTAAAACTAATAATGTTCAATTCTGCAAACTATCGAATTCATGTTTGGCTTGCATAAATTAGAAGGGATGGACTTCTTTGTGTCATTTTTTTTTTGTTTATTTACGTAAAGGATATTACTAAAACCCTAAAAGTAAAAAAAATGAAGAGCGGTGCACTACCCATGCATCACCATGAGTGCACCAAATTAAGGAAATACATCGAGTGAAACCCTCTAGGGATAATATGTTGATGAGTTATGTTCAAATGAGATCCCCTATTTAACCATTTGTAAATCACACATTTTGGATACATTTGTAGTAGTAGAGATTTAGGCACGTCACCCCTCCATATTCTAACTAACCATCCGTACAAATAGGCTAAATATATGCATAGAATTGGTGCAAGAAGTCTCAAAGGAGCACACAACCCATACCCAGCAGAACACTACTTTTTTATTTTTTTTTATTTATTTTCAGCAGAACATAATGTATTGACCATCTTGGTCTGCAACACCTTTAGCAAAAATGACTAGAGCCCCTGCGGCTACTTTATTCCCTGACGAAAAAATGTTTTTACGATTAACAAGCTGATTAGGGTATCTACAGGTTCCATGATTATGGTCAAGAGATGAATATGAAAAGCGGGAATGATAGTAGAAACTACTACACCGCAACTTATTACAACATTATGTTACAGTTCTTTAGCAACAGAGGCCAAGGAGGAGGAAATGAATTAATCATTGCAGTTAAGGACCTAACGGATATCTTGACCTTGGTCGATGCCCATTCATCCTGGCCTCTATGAGTTTTGCCTTCAAAGTATTCTCTTTTATAGCTGGCGCATATTTTGTAGATGATTCTGCTGTGCTTAGTTCACTAGGTACAAGTTTTGACATCCATTGCCGCACTGGACTAGCACGCTTTCTGTATGAAGAAGAAGTTTCCCCTGGATCTTTTTGTAGGTGCATACTTCCGCCTTCAGATATTAAGTGTTGGTTTCTTATTAGATGTTCCATGGTGTAGTTGGAGGTTGCGTAATTCTCATGACTATGCTTTGCGAAACTTTCATCTTCGTCAGCTTCACATATTTCAGACTTTTGAGAATTTCTGATCCCTCTTTTCTCTTTCTCAGCATTTTCATCTTCTGCCGTACGAGTTTGACACTCATTCTCATCATTTAACACAGCCCATGACATCTGTTCTTCAAACTTAACTTGCAAACCCGATGGATTTAAATTTTTTATGGGTTCACAGGAAACAGACTTCTGATTAGCTTTACTGGTGCTTGCGAGGTATTCTTCTGCTGGAACACCTTTACCCAGAACATTATCGATTCTGGGTTTATTTAGCTCAAAACAATGTGTATCGCTATCCACGGAGTGCTCATCTGCCGTGTTCTGAGGCCCACTTACAACATCAATCATAGGAACTGATTCCATCGAGTTTCGACATAAACGACTCTCACGGGAGTTTCTGTTCAATTTCTGTGCCTTAACTCCTGATGGCGTGCTGCGTCTGGATAAGAGGAACTTCTCTACTTCAGGGCGTAGTTTGTCAACAACAGAGTACTTCTCCACACAGCCAGTCTCGGCCTCTCTCATTTTTATCTGCATCCTTCCATCTAACCATGCTTCTGAAACATGGAGAATCAAACGATCCCGATCAGCCCCATTGCTCTTCTCTTTTTCCGGTAATCTTAGTCTCAAAGAATGAACCTCGAGCTCATAGTTTTTGATTCCTTCAGCGAACTCATCACATAATCCCTCCAACAACACTCGTGACGTTCTCTCTCTTTCAAGCTCTTCCATGACAGCGGAGAACGAGGACTTTGTCTCAACCATTTCACGAGCCAGCTTTCTATGGAGGCTCTCACAGCGTTTCCTTAATTGTCTCTCGTTTTCCAGCTCATCCCTTGTGGACTGAAGTGCTGTGCTTACTCGCTCCTGCTCCTTACTCTTCCTAATTAATCTGTCTTCACTGGTTTGTTTCATTAACTCGTCAATTTCTCGCCTCTCGGCTTGTCGATCACGGACCAACTCTTTGATTTTTGCACGAGCATTATGAAGCTCCATTTTCAGCCCTTTTATCAATGATACACTGGAGGCATGTTGCTCTTCCAAGCTCCAAATTCGATTCAACACCTTGAGGAGTTCAGTTGATGTTTTGAGACTGTAACTAGAATCACCCATTCTTCCCTTAAATTCAAGTGAGCTGGTAGGGCTCGGAGCAATCATTGGGTTATAGCGCTTCATCTGATATGAAGAAAGCATCAATATAGAATGCCAATTGATCAATAAATCAGAACTTGCTAAGGATAAAACTGATCAAATTACTTTAGACTATAAGCCATCTTTGAAACTAAAAGAAGCTTCTCAAGGTAGTGAAAGTATAACCAACTCAGAAGCAACAGTTCGCTCACGATTTGAGATATTACCGTTCAATAACAAAATACCAACATCCTATTATATAAAAAAAAGCCATCGGAAACTGAAGGTGCATAAATGCTAGAAGAAAGTATACCTCCATGGAACTACTACAGCTTGCAGGAGAAAGGGGCTGCTTTGAATGGCTACGCTTATCCATTGATCTGTGATGTTGCATCAGTGCCGCAGCAATATGCCTCTTTAAACTACTTGCTGTTTCTGGCTGATTAAGAAAACAGAAGGAAAATTGGTGGCGTAAAAATAATATTTTACACAAGTATTGTATCAGTTAGATGAAATTAACTAATTTTGTACTCGATAGACAACAGTTTGAATCCAAGATTGAGATCGGTCTCAAGAGCCCATTTTAAAATACCCTGTTTTGTATGATATATAGTAAGCAATGTAATACTTGTAAAAAGAAATGAGTGAGCTAAATCGGAAGTATATCCAGCTGAATATAACCTAATCACAAGTAAATCTCTCCTGGAAAAGCTACGAAAGGAATCGTCATTAATTTGTATTGACTATATAGAACCTCAGTAACATATAATAAAGGAAATCCCAAACAGAGGGATGCACAAAGAGAACACCAAGCGGGGATGCAAGCTATCCATTTATCTCCATGGGGAACACACGGCAAAACATAAAAAAACCCTAGAATAATGCCAATGCATCATGAATTGAGGTGCCATTTGTGAGAATCAGAGATTTTTCAAACATGATTTTCATAACCAAAACATCAGCAAGAGTCTTATCGAAAACATTATTTTACAATGAAAGAAGAATTTCTAACAGAAGCGATATGATAAAGATAACAAATCTAATAATATGAACTGAGAAGTATATGCGGAACACAAAAACCTAGAGTAATGCCATCATGAATTTATGTGCCATTTGTGAGAATCAGAGATTTTTCAAACATGATTTCCATAAACAAAACATCAGCAAGAGTCTAAACGGAAACATTATTCTACAATGAAAGAAGAAGTTCTAACAAAAGCGATCGATAAAGATAACAAATCTAATAATATGAACCGAGAAGTATATGCGGAACTATAAAACATTTTTCATGTTCTCTTGAAGAAACATGAAAATGGGTGTCATTTTGCACATTAAAATACAGAGCAGTCCTCACCAGTTCACTATTGACACACAGGATTCATCTGGAGATCTTTAAATCAAACTCTGTATTACACTTTCAGTGCAACATTGCAATTTGATATAAGACACTTTCGCCAACAACAATGCGTAATAGATATCAGCCAAATCGTAGGGGAGCTACATAAAAACACGTGAATCGAATACTAAGCTACACTCGAAACTTGCAAGGTCAGACAACGATAACCAAGGGACCGCACAAAAACGATAACTTCAAGTAAAATCATTGCAAGAACACATCAAATTCTTGCCAATATGAGGCCTCAGAAACTCGTGCATTGCAACAAACGGACATTGCTATCGGATTCCGGTTACTTATATAAACATTCACATCCATCAAATTTCTCAATTAGTAGTTCTCAACTTACAGCCCCTAATAAATTTCCTATCAAATGAAATATAACATCATGAAAGCAAGTATCTTTGCGCCACATTCTGAATAAGATTTTACGATTTAAAGCCAGACAAGCAAAATCACACTCAAGCATTTCAGCAAACATATAACATGCAGTACCTGATTCGGAAGCTGCCTATCAACATCAGCAAGATTCTCAACCTCCTTATCCTTCCCAGTTTGTCCCCGCCGCATCCTACCCTGACCCTGAGACGCACTGCCACCATTAACACCACCACGATACATCTTCCCACCCATCGGCGCAAAAAACTCAAATTCCCAAACGGCAGCCGCAAGCTTCCTAGCCGACAGAGGCGACGACGACCTAGGGTTTCTCTCAGCAACAGGTGAAGAAGCAGAAGGAGCGTGCAGTTTAACAAAAGCAGGAGAAAAGTAGTCCTTGTTATCAATTACTCTCCATGGATGCACTGGAGTGCTTGGGACCGCTCTGACGCTTTTTCTAGACCAAACCGATGGTAACTTTCCCTTTTGCTTAACCATTTCTTCATCTTCGTTGTCGTTGGCTCGCTTTTGATCATCTTGGCCCACTTGGCTTTGGCCTTTCATCTCGCTCATCGATCAGACGACGTCGTTGTCGCCGCTGGTGGCGGTGGAGAGGCGTCACGTTGTAAAGATCGGATCTTCGGAGTTGGGTGTGGGTGTGGACGTGGTGGGTTGGTGGAACTTCATGGAGGCGAACTTGAGTAAGTTGTTGTTAATGTCGGTGAAGAAAGGAGAGGCCTTTATTTCCGGGGAATAGACAGTAGAGTACTAGAGTGGGTGGAGGAGGAGTAGAGCAGTGGTGGCAGTGACACGTCAGCACGGAGGACAGGAGCCGAGGAACAAGATGAGACTGTCAAAAATATATATATTTCTTATAACTCGAAAATTCAATTACAAATGAAAATAAATTGATCATTTAATCATCACGTAATAAAA
>JAWWMW010098350.1:0-11137 GCA_035048345.1 Echeveria elegans
CTGCTCCAAACGAAGAAACGGAGACGAAATGGGATAAACCGAAGGACGAAATCGAAGAAAGCGAGAAAACGAAGAAATGGTGATGAGGAGATGAGAGGTGACAAAGGACGCCAAGGAGGGGGTGGTGACGGAGACGATGTGATTGGGTTTGGGCGACAAGAAGAGCGACTGACGGATGGCGTTCAATTTCGCGACTGACGACGAAGCTTTGTGTTCGGTCGAGGAGAGGGACGTACGATGGAGCTATTTCAGTTTGTTTGGTTTTGAAATCCAAACCCACCTCTTGAGGAGGGTTTGAAATTTTGTAAAGGTTTTGAAGTTAGTTTTGTAAAAGAAATGAGTTAACTTTGAAACTCAAAACGTTTACAAAACTAAAACCAAAACTCAACTCAAAATCACTTTATAAATTGGGCCTTAGTCGCGTAAAACATTCATTCATTCCACACCACTTTTACTAGTCTCATTTGAGTTTATAATTCTCATATTGTCGCAAGTTTGATTCTTAATGGACTCTGATTCGGTGCTGCACATGCGACTAACAGTAGTGAAACTTGTATCCCGTTTTCGGCATTCTTCGATTCAGAATCTGAATTTGACGTAAACTAAAGAATTGTAGCTGATTCAGATGTAAACTAGAAATTTGTAGCTGATTCAAAAAGCTACAAATTTCTAGTTTACATCAAATTCAGAATCTGAGTCGAAGGGTGCCGAAAATGGGATATAAAGTGCGGTTCAATTTAAAACAACAACGAACAAAATAAATTAGACGTTTGCTGCTAAGGGGCTTGTTGGGAACAAATTACTTGTCCGTTAGAAACGTTATATATATTGTTGTAAAGTTGACTCAAAGAGCTACAATTTTATAGTTTACATCGAATTCAGATTCGGAGCCGAATGATACCGAAAACGGGATACAAGTTATGATGCTGCTAGTTGCAGCGCAACACCGAATTAGAATCTGATTCTTAATATGTGCTAAAAGAATGAAATATTAGTATAATTAATTTCAAGTATTGGCGTATACAGAATATATGTATATGACGTCATTGCTCGAACGAAAAACCAAACAGGACAGAAGTGCAACTACTAACGACAACAAAAGAAAAAATTGCTTGCAAAAGTAGAGATGAATTGAGAACAAAAGTCATCGCCATTGAAGATGGATGTGAAGTTTTTATTGGTCAGATGAGTTCCGACACAAATAACCTAAAATCTGTAAAAAGCAAGAACAAAAAGCGTCCAATGTCAACTGTTTTACTTATGATATTCACCAAAGCCACAAATTTATATATATAATAGAATTCATATCTACAACCACACATATAGCGGCGGAAATTTTCATCGCTAAAATATCTAATTTCGTTGCTAAAATAGTTAGAAAATAAGATAAAAAATTAGTAAGATAAAAAAGGAATATATATAATAGAATTCATATCCACAACCACACATATATCGACGGAAATTTGCGTCGCTAAAATTTCTAATTTCGTTGCTAAAATAGTTGAAAAATAAGACAAAAAATTAATAAGATAAGAAAGGAATAAGACAAAAATATTAAAAATCAAAAATTTAGAAATTCATATGTGCAAATTAAAATTGTGAAATTGTGTGGAATGCATCGGGAAATTTGAGTGCAATCGAATGGAGACATCAGAATAAAAATATCTTAAAAATTAAAAAAAAATTAAACTACAGTAGTAAACGTTGAGAACAATATGAAGAATCAAACTGAGATATAAAAAATATATGTTCATGTCGCGGTTCCATCGAAACGACGAACTCACCTCTAATAATATTATGATACTATTCCTGCTAAATACAGGATTTTAGTGGACACCTTCTCCACCGCATATCAACAACCACATCCACACAAATTATACTGTGGTTGTGAATTTAGAGTACTATTCCATTTGTCTCATTCCTTATCATCATTTATTGAAATGTATTATGTTTGATCGACTTTGGAGTAAAGATAAAGCTTCCTATCTTTTATTAAATGGAAGTTCAGAAAGCAGTTTATCTTAATTCATGCTGGCTAAAAAATCGATCTTATATATATATTTTTTGGAAAAGTAAATTCAGAATTTGTTGTAAAATAGGTGATTAATAAGTTCAGGAATTTAAAGTCTAATTATATCCTAAGTTCATAAAAAGTGATTTTGATGAAGGAAAATAGAACGGTGATGAAAATAATTTAGGATTGGTTAATGGAGATAGACTTGTTGAATGAATGTTGGAGATTTTAAAATTGAAGATGGAGTGGTTGATGGAATATTTGAAAGCTTAAGGTTGTTCTTCGTTCCAACAAGAGTGATATATAACTCATTCCAAAATTGCTTAAGAGATGGCAAAATGTATAGTAAAATAACTGATGTTGAGTTTATAGGGCAGTACATAATTTGTGATAAATTCAACGAGTTAGAGATGATAAATGCTACATGGAGACTTCATTCCAACAATAATGAATAGTAAAATTTTATTGTTGGAATGAGTTGGAGGCTTTGGAGGCTTCTAGAAGATGTGTCGTTGATCCGATAGAGACGAAAACAAAATGTGTTGGAAAGCTGACTCAAAATGCTACAATTCATATGTTGGGGTCAAAAACTGATTCAGACATTAAGAGTCAAAAACAAACAAGAAGCCAAAAAGTTAAATAAAACATTAGCGTCCACATGGACGCTGATTATTTCTAATTTTATGAAAAATATTTCAGAATATTAATTTATCGTCTATGTGGACGCTAATTTATTCTTAATTTTATAAAAAAATATTTCAAAATATTAATTTAGCATCCACGTGGACGTTAATTATAATATATATTTTTAAAATTAAGTTTCAAAAAATAGGCGTCAATTCAAAAAATAAGGTGGAGAATTATCAAATTAGCGTCTTTTGAAATAAAATGCACAAATTATCAAATTAGCGTCCACGTGGATGATGGTCCAAAATTCACAAATTATGTTCCTAAATTGAATTTATCATCTCCATATAGCATTTTCATGCCACTTAGGGCATCTTTAGTGGTAAAACTATAACCTAAAGCTATAAGCCATAATTTAGCTTTTTGATGTTTTAATGGGTTGAGGTATTCTATAAGCCAAAACCTAAAGTTATATTCCCTGTCTAATTTAGATCACCCTCTTGATAGGAAAAGCAATAGTTATATTTTATGTTTAACATATTTTATGTTTTATTCACATATATTGTATAAATATTTTATATATTCCGCACACACACAAAACCATAAATTTATAGTTGAGTTTTTCATAAAAATAATTTATGTCCAACTAAAGTTTTAATTTTTTTTTTTTTGTAAATTTTTAATTTTTTTGAAAGTTTGATGTTTATAGCTTATAACTCATTGCTTAAAATCATTTTGACATTCATAAACTTTATAACACCATGTATGGACATAAATTTGTTCATTTACCAATGACTTTATATTTGTGTCAAATAATATATCTATACAAAATTGTATATAAAATTTATTATATTTTTTTCTTATTTTGCTTTTGCATATAGCTTTGCACCACTAAAAGCAAATTATAACTTTCTCTCTTATTAAGGTTATGACTTTAGATTATTGTTTTATCATTAAAGATGCCCTTAGCTCGTGGGAAATGTAATGCCACTTTTCAGACTGCAATTTCATGGATGATTTCTAACCAGACTGCAATAAAAAAGTTTCAAAAATCTTCGAGATGTGACCTCACACACATTACACATTAGGATAATTCTTTTCCCTCTCCCTCATCATATGTTCTTATGTTGTAACAAGGTTATTAAAAAATAATAAGAGTGCGAGAGTAAAAATAAAATAAAAGTAAATGAGTAGAGACAAAATAGAAAAAATAGAATATTATGAATGATAAAGTATGTGATAAGACTGTTAAAAAGGAAACAATAAGAACTTAAAGAGACATCAAAAAATACTTAAAAACAAATAAAAACGGGAGAGTATTTAAGTAATTTAAGGGTCAATGATTTTGACACATTTATTATTTAGAATTCTTTCCATTTCCTGAATTGGGAGGTCATGTGACCTGATACAAAAAAAAAGGAATACAAAAGCAAATCTAAGCATGCAATTACTGCACTATGAAACTCATTTTCCAACAAAAAGTCAATTATTCGAACCCTCAACAAAAATACCAAGGCCCCGCTTGGTTGTGAAAAAAAATGAGAAAAAGAAAATTTTAAAAAAATGATTTTCTCATGAGAAAGTTGTAAGAAAAAATTGATCTCTTTTTTCATTTTTTTTCTTTACAACCAAACACACATTTCATTTTCACTCAACTTTTTTTAATTTTTTTTCATTTCCTCTTCTTTTTTCCCGGAACCAAACGGGGAATGTTTATAGATTTAAAATATAAGCATACATAATTGATGAAAATAATTATATTTTTTACCGGAGGGACGGATGTGAGAGTTACAACTAAATTTAAAACAAATAAATATAAATATATTCACGACCAAATCGGTAAAATTTTGAATTTCGAAGTGATACATTATTGGTCAAAAATAACTATTCCACATGTGGAAATTTAACCCACGTGCAACGGTGCAAAGCCACAAGAAATATAAGCACGTCGTTAGTTATAGAATTAATTTAAATTTAATTAATTAGATTTGAGTGAGAACTTCTTAATTTTAGTTTATCACTTGATTATTATATTGATTACAGAATCTACAATTTTATAATGAAATTAAATATGTCTTATTAGCGGTTAGCCCATCGTCTCGACAGAACCGCAACGTGAACATACATTTTTATCTATATCCGTTCGATTTTTCTCATTATTTTGAAGGTGGCGTTGCCTTTGGCTTTGACTTCGACGGTCATGGAGGTGAAAATTGGGCATTAGAGTTTGATTTGATTATTGAGCCAAGTGGGCTGTAGTCTAGTTTGATTTCATTAAAATGATTTAGCGACGACTTTTATAATTTTAGGGATAAAAAAATCGTCGTTGTATGTGTAGTTGAAGACATTCTATTCTATTATATAATAGACTAGAGTACCGACTGTCGTCCCGACGGGGATGCATCGTCCCGAATGCGTAATTGAACCAGTCAAATAGGGGCGGGACTTGATCAACCAATTTTTGGTGTCGTGCGGGCCAAATTTTTAAGAGATTATGTCTCAACAAATATCAATCTCTTTAAGAGTCATATCTTCTGATTACAAAATGCAACTGTGATACACACTTAATAAAGTGTTTCATTAAAAAAAATTATGTGGGTTTTTAGTTTTTTTGATTAGGATTTTCCAAAAATATGGGAATCAACGTATACATCATCAATGTATACAACACGAGATCATATCCCGGAATCAGGATCAATGAAAGTTAATAACACAAATGTGGAATTTTAGTTATCTTTGATATTCTTCATTATCCATTTAGTTGTGGTTCATCGATTAAGACGCAGTAACTTATCGAATTCATGTTCGCGGGGTAATCATACCAACATTGATGTATCGGATCCCATAAAAACTCCGCAGTTAAGCGTGGTTGGGCGAGAGCAATACCAGAATGGGTGACCGCCTGAAAAATCCTCTTGTAGACATAAATTAAAAAAAAGAAAATATTAATATTAAAGATATTACATAATATTAGTATCTTTTATTTTAAATAGATATATTGATTTCTGCCCAACTCTCGGACTTTTGTTGGCCGATGTGCTCACAATGTGAATAATTTATGTAAATTTTGTAGCTTGGTTTTGTAGATAAGCAATTCTGAGTCGCAAGCAGCCAGAGGGTTTGTCCTAGGGACACATGACTGTAACGTTTATAAGAGTGGTGGATGGATTGAGGCAGTGGCAGATAGGGATGGTGGGGTTTCAGATTGCAAAAAAAGGATCAGAACATATCGTGCTATGTCGGGTTTTGAACAGGCATACTAAAAATAATGTTTTACATATTTCGGTCCGGCGCTTCACGACAAATGAGTAGGCAATTAGGAGAGAGAATAAGACTGCCGCACTTGATTTTGATTGTTGACTCATCGATCAGTTTGAAACTTTGGGGACGTCTTCAATGAATGGTCAATGAGTAGTGACATATTAGTTGAGCAGTTAGTCAAAAATAAATATTAGGATAAGGAGTTCAAATTATGATTCCATCATATATTTTTTTTGATTAGATTGTTTGCTTCTTCTAGGAAGAAGACTTTTAAGATTCAGGAAAGTGATTGGGGTCAGCGACGCGTAATTGGCTGAAGACTGGACCAAGCCCTCAATCGATTGCCATGACCCCGGTCGAAAATTTCGAAATCAACGGAGTATCATTTTACAAACACATGATATGGATGGTAGCCTGAAGGGAATGACCCCTTCGTTTCAGATCTGATTTTGGGTATCGGCGGTCTCAAATCGGGCCGAGTGGAACTGAAACATCATCATTTCAGATCTGCGTTGGGAGGCAGTTTGAAGGTCCTGGGCTGATTCTAGTCTTGCAATCGTTTTCATTTTGAGTAGCGGTTAGGATTACAATTTTCAGATTGAGGCAGATTTGGTTGGGTTGGGATTTGTTTGCATCGAATTGTTTGCAGGGTTCGGATTGGATTTCTGTGAAGTGCGGGAGCAGCAGCTGTTTGGGTTCAAATCAGATTTTGTGTTGTCTGTTTGTAGTTGCTAGGAGTGACAACGAAATGAGCACTTGCAATTTGGGTTGACGTGTGGATGGAGCCCCTAATCAGTGTTGGAGTTACTGACGTTGGGGGTATCAATTGGAATTGCCCATTTTCCTTTTGCCTCAAATTTGGTTTGAATTTGAGTAGCAGTAATGCTTTGCGGAATCATGTCCATACACATCTGTGGAGGTCACGGAATGAGTGTTTGTCAGGAAAGGGTTTAGAGGAATTAGTTCAACATCTTCGCGAGCAAAGAAGATGGTTATGCGGTCGATGCGGCAAAACATTTTTTGTGGGATCTCACTGCCGAACTAGTAGTTGCGGGGCGGAGTTTGTGGTTTCAGATGGGTTGCCAAATTTCATGTCACATGGGTTGGAGTTGCCAGTCTCGGGAGAGCAGTCGATCCAGGTTCAGTCAGTTATGGAAGACGGGTTTGAGGTTTTTAAGCCTTTTGATGAAGATTCCGAGGTCTTCAAGAAGTTACGATGCTTAACGATTCCTACTATGACTTTTATTCCCAAGTTTTGTAGAGGAGTCGAGTGGCCAAGTGTTATGCTGAGACGATCAGAGCGGTCAATGAGGCTCCGGATGATCTTACCGTTGCGTACATCCCATTCCCATCTGTTCATGGTGCCTACCAAAGAACAATTTCATTTGTTTGGGTGTGAGCATGTTAGAAATTCAGATACAAGCTTACGTAAAGTAAAACTCATCGGCAAAATAAAGACTTCAAATTTAACAGTGTTTACTGCATCGAAGCGTAAAAATGAATATCAAAGCAATTACGAAAAAGGCCAGTGAATAGCGCAAGCAACCAATAACATCATGACACAGTACCTCGTAGCATGTTCAGTCCAACATACTTCTTTGGTAAACATAACAAAAATAAGATCTTAAATACCAACTGGAAAAGCTTCACATGTACATAGTATTTCAAAGAGCTAAAAATTAAAATATAGATTTTTGATACACAATTTGGCACTGTTAAAAGTTAAAACATATGACCTTGTGAAACGTTGAGTTCTCATCTCCGGTCAATCCTCAAAATGAACAAATACTTAACAAATCTTCCTATAGTTGTTCAAAAATAAAAACAATTAAAAGATATGGATGAGAAGGGAAATGTGCATCAATAGATATGGTAGAACATGAAACAGTCACACTAGTTACAGCAAGAACAAACGACTTACCAATCTTACTTTCACACTTTGTTACCATCAAATCACAAAATTAGATCTTCAAAGCAAGCTTATCCTTACTCATCCTCAACAGAACTCATATCAATCCATGCAACAAAAGACAGATAGAACAAACACAACCAAAACCAGATTAAAAGCAAGTAATGAAAAGTTTGTTGAGATTGATAAATATGACCTTTTTTGGTCTTTAATTAACTTAACAATGAAAGGATACCTTAGCAACATAGGCAGTAAAACAAGATAAGAAGAGAAAGTAGGAAACGTAGGCAGCTTCCACGTCGCATATCTTTTGGCTCTGACGGGAATATTAATGAGTAAATTGCAAGTTACTACTAGAATTGAACTAAAAAAAGGTTCAAGAGAAATGTGTTCTACCCAAATTTCTATGAGCTGAAAATAAAATTGCAAGAGCAGTTTGTACCTCATTAGTAAATAAAATTAACCAGGTCGTACATATTCCAAGAGGAGATTAGTAGCAGCCCATTTAAGGTCAAACCTGTCAAGAACCCTCAATCTAAAAAAGACCCTTTTAAGACACAAGGTTGCAATACGCAATGCACTTGCTTTCATCCCATTCCCAACTGTTCATGGTGCCTACTAAGATAACCAAAGAACAATATCACTTGTTGTGAAGGTAGCTCATGTTACAAATTAAGTTATAAGCCATGTAAAGTGAAATTCAGTAACAAAGAGATGAAGAAGTAAATACAATTAACAAAGAGATCAGTAAATGCCCATTTGAGGCCAAACATGTTAAGACACCCTCAATCTATACGAGATCCTCTTAAGACACTAGGGTGCAATACTCAATGCACTTGCTTACATCCCATTACCATCTGTTCATGGTGCCTACGAAAAAATAATTTCACTTGTTTGGAAGGTCAGAGCATGTTAGAAATTCAGATAAAAGCTTACGTAAAGTGAACTCAGTGGCAGACATCTAATTAAATAAAGCCTTCAACTTTAACGGTGTTTTTACAGTGTCAGCAGCATAAAAATGAATATGAACAGGAGTAATGACGAAAGAGGCCGGTGAATAACGCATGCAACCAACAACATCATGACACAGTACCTTGCGGTATGTTCGATCCAATATACTTCTTTGATAAACATAAGAAAAGTCAGATCTTAAATGGAGCTGGACAAGCTTCACATGTACATAGTATTACAAAGAGTTAAAAAAAATTGAAATGTAGATTTTTGATACACAAGTTGACGCTATTAAAAGTTAAAACATATGACTTTGTGAAACGTTGAGTTCTTGCTTCCGGCCAATCCTGAACACTTAGGCTTAACAAATACTTACTAATCTTCTGATAGTAGTACAAAATAAAAACAATTACATGATGTGGATGAGAGAAGAGAGAAGAGAGAAGAGAAACAGGTATCCAAAGAAATGGTAGAATCTGAGACAGTCACACTAATTAAAGCAAGAACAACTGACTCACCAATCTTACTTTCACATTACGGTTACCTTCAAATCGGAAAACTAGATCTTCAATGCAAGCTTATCCATAGTCATCCTCAACGGAATTCATACCAATCCATGCAACAAAGGACAGAATTGACAAACATAACCAAAACGAGATTAAAAGCAAGTAATTAAAAGTTTGTTGTGATTGATACACATGATCTGTTTTGGTCTTTAATTCTAACATGAAATGATACTTCAGAGATCAGTTTGTACCTCATCAGTAGGAGTCCAGCTGTCCGAACCAGCAGCTTCCACGTTGCATATCTTGTGGTTCTGACTGGAATATTAATGAGTAAATTGCAAGTTACTACTAGAACTAAACTAATAAAAGTTCAAGAGAATTGTGTTCTACCCATATTTCCATGAGCTGAAAATAAAATTGCAAGTGAAGTTTGTATCTCATCAGTAAATAAAATTAACAAAGTAATACAAATCACAAGAGGAGACTAGTAACTTCCCATTTGAGGTCAAACCTGTTAAGAGGCCACAATCTAGAAAAGTCCCTCTTAAGACACTACGGTGCAACGCACAATGCACTTGCTTTCATCCCATTCTCATCTGTTCAAGGTGCCTACTAAGATAAACCAAAGAACAATTTCACCTGTCGTGAAGGTGATAGCATGTTAGACATTAAGTTTTATCTTATGTAAAGTGAAATACAGCAGCAAACAGATGAAGAAGTAAATAAAATTAACCAGATCATACAAATCACAAGAAGAGATCAGTAAATGCCCATTTGAGGCCAAACCTGTCAAGAACCCTCAATCAAGATGAGATCCTCTTTAGTCATTAGGGTGCAATACTCAATGCACTTACTTACATCCCATTACCATCTGTTCATGGTGCCTACGAAAAAACAATTTCACTTTTTTGGAAGGTTAGAGCAAGTTAGAAATTCATATACAAGCTTATTAAAGTGAAACTCAGTAGCAAACATATAATTAATAAAGCCTTCAACTTTAACAGTGTGTCGGCAGCATAAAAATGAATATGAACATGAGTAATGACAAAAGAGGCCAGTGAATAGCGCAAGCAACCAACAGCATCATGGCACAGTACCTCGCGGCATGGTCAATCCAACATACTTTTTTTGGTAAACATAAGAAAAGTCAGATCTTAAATGGAGCTGGACAAGCTTGACATGTACATAGTATTTCATTGAGTTAAAAAATTTAAATATAGATTTTGATACACAAGTTGGCACTGTTAAAAGTTAAAACATATGACCTTGTGAAACGTTGAGTTCTCGCCTCCGGCCAATCCTGAACACTTGGGCTTAACAAATACTAACTAATCATCTGATAATAGTACAAAAATAAAAACAATTAAAAGATGTGGATGAGAAGTGAAACAAGTATCAATAGAGATGGTAGAACATGAGAAAGTCACACTAATTAAAGCAAGAACAACCGACTCACCAGTCTTACTTTCACACATTGGTTACAATCAAATCGAAAAATTAGACCTTTAAAGCAAGCTTATCCGTACCCATCGTCAGCAGTATTCATACCAATCAATGCAAAAAAAATACAGACATAACAAACACAACCAAAACGATATTAAAAGCAATTAATGAAAAAGTTTGTTGTGATTGATAAGTATGGTCTGTTTTGGTCTTTAATTCTAACTTGAAAAGATACTTTAGAGATCAATTTGCACCTCATCAGTAGGAGTCCAGCTGTCCAGAACCAGCAGCCTCCCCGTCACATATCTTGTGGTCCTGACTGGAATATTAAGGGAGCTGTTAATCGCACCCCCCACGACAAAAAAATATGGCCAAAATTATTAAATTGTCCTTTATTATACATTTCAAATTTGTTATTTAAATCCA
>JAWWMW010098389.1:0-11133 GCA_035048345.1 Echeveria elegans
TGTGAGGAAAATTTAATTTCATTTTGCCTATATTTTTAATTTTTTTCATTACAACCAAACACACATTTCATTTTTACTCAAAAATTTTCTTTAATTTTTTCTTTCCTCTCTTTTTTCCTCGCAACCAAACGAGGCCTTAAAATATGTTCTACAAACTCCGAAATTCCGGGTGTTCTGATTGAATTTTGATGAAAATGCCGCACGGGCAATTGAAGAATAATGTGGATTTCAGTGACATTTTCGTTTATCATGATCAGAGATCATATTTTGAGATGAAGCTGATGGAGCATCTTAACCGAAGTGGGGATATAAACAAGAATGACATTTTTTTTACGAATATTCAATGAAATTATCAAATATATTGCGAGAATAATTTTTCTTTAAAATAAAGAGATATTTTGGTCTTTGTTTTCTTTTTCTCTTTTGGTCTTTTCTTTCTTTCTTTAAACTAAAAGACTGACTTTCTGGAATGAGATCCAATGCTATAATTTGAGGCTAATTTAAATGACATAGTTTTAATAATATGTGGTTAAAGTAATGCCCAACTTTCTAATAGCCTCTTGGTTAATAGAAGTAGAATAGAACAATACAATAACTTAATTATTATTGTAATGAGATGTTGGTTGTATGAGATCTAATTTCCAACTTTCTAATGCTTCGATTGGATGCGGAAAAAAGTAGTGGAAAATAAAATAAAAAAAATGGGTTTCTGAGAAAAGAGTTGAAGAGGAATGGCATTGATTTGCTTATTTATCTTATATTTTTCGTTACAACCAAATACATATATTCAGTTTCACACAAAAAATTCTTAAAAAAAGTTCTTCACTTTTGTCTGCATCCAAACGGAAGTTAAGGCCCCATTTGGTTGCGAAAAAAGAAGAGAAAAAAGAAATATAAAAAAAATTGAGTAAAAATGAACATGTGCGTTTGGTTGTAAGAAAAAAAATATAAAATATTATCAAAATGAGATTACATTTTTCTTAGAACTTCTCATGTGAAAATCATAAACGGTTGACATTTCAACTTCATTACAAGTCACAAAGCAAAATCATATAAACTTTCAAAGTGGAATTAAACCAAAAGCATTCAAACAATTCACAGCAGCAAATGAATTAAATCTCTATGCATGTTTGTATGTGTGTAATTTAACACCAGTTAAAGAAATATGAAGCAGTCCAAGGAGATGAGAGGATTGTCAAGATCCTCTAAAGTCATACATTCCATTTCTCCAATCAAGGCCGACGATGATACTTGTCGATTTGCACCAGCTGAATCCGCATAGGCAGGGGGTGTACTCTGTACAGAGGTTGGAGCGCGATTGTTGAATGGCGAACCTTGCTGGCTGGTGCAAGCTCTCCTGACTTTGTGATTGCTGACTGGTTTAGTGCTGTTGTTGTTGCATCTTCTGCTGGGAGAAGGAGACTTCAGTTGTGCAGCTTTCCAAGCTGAAGCGTAGTATCTGGTTGTATCTTGGGACGTTGCGATTGGGCACTTTCGTCGTGCAGGACCTGGTGATGGGGACTTCTGCCATTCTAGTCTCGATGGTGTTCTGTGACCAAGGGACCTGGTCTCGGACACGAACTGTGGCTGATCATCTGACTTAGTCCTGTTGACGAAAACCTTAGGATACGTTCTGCTAGAAAGCGCTGAATATGTTGGACTTGGAGACGGATTTAGCTGTGTCACAACTTGGGGATTATCCTTCGGACAACTTACCAAGAACTCGTTCGAGAAGGTTCTGTCCTTGAGACTTGAGTTTGAAGAGGAAGACGAAGGGACACATGATTTGGCCGAGTAGGCCAAGTATGACGGTGAATACGCAACATCAGATGGAAGCAACACAGGGGATTCTGTAATCACTACCTTGTCAACTGAAACATCAGGCTTGCGATGAAAACCATTATTTACCTCCAGTTCCTTTGAACCTTTTCTCAACTTCCCAATGCAGCAACCCATCTGCTGGACTCTCCAGCCTGGATCCCGAGCTTCTTCAAATTTGAAATGGAAAAGGAAAAGAAGATGAGTATAATTTACATGCAAAAAAAATAGCAAAAGGAAGTCTACAGTAGTCTTTATTAAAATTGCAAAAGGTGAAAAGGTGTTGCATACCTTCCTTACCGACCGTTTTTGAATATTGTTGCCTGGAAAGCGATAAGTCCGTTGAGTGTAGAAATACAGGGACATAAGCAATGATCCTGTCTCCATTACCTTCTTTTACACAAAAGCAGAAGAGAAAAAAATGCAACTTGGACTTCGCCAGAGTATTTTCACACTAGAAATGGGAAGGTAATAATGCGAGAAACATGTGAACTGTTAAAACTATATATCCATTAATAACATAGCTGAAGCATTATAACAAGTACTTGCCAAGTTTGAAAAGACAATTGTATAGGTGTGGTGGTAAATAGTATAGCGGAAAAACTGGGAGAATGGTGATAGCTAAAAGCAGCCTGGTTGGACTGAGTGGAAGGTGAAGCCGATAAAAGAATTACCTAGAAAGGTGGGCATTTGGTGAGCTTTGAGTTCTGGTACAAGGTTGTAGATGAATATGAGAGAATGTGCTCATGCTATTGCGGACAAAATAGGTTCACTTTCAGTTGGGCGCCAGGCGGACTTCTGAATGCATAACAATCCTTCATTGTCTTTAGAGTAAGTCATTCGTATGTCCCAATGTAGAGACTTGGCTAGGTCTTCGATTTCATTTATAGTCTCGACATTGTCTCTAACTATCAGCTTTCCTTCTGGCCTTAAGATTCTGTCAACTTCTGCAATGACAGCTACCAACTTGCACCTGAAAAGTAAATTGCTGAGTAAAATTAATGAGGGGAAAAATATAGTTAATGAGTGGAAATGGATCACGGAAAAGGAGCAAAAGGGAAGAAGAAGAAGAAGAAGAAAACACAGCTCATCAGAGAATATTGAGTTTGATAAAGCTATCTGTGAATATTAGTTGCAGTACCTCTTTTTGATTGCAGAGAAAAGATGGTCTGCATGGAGAAGATCGTAAGACCTCGGATAAGTGCTGAACGATTCACACCAATCATGATGAATCCCAAAGAGTCCACGCTCATATATAATTGCAAGTGTGTCAGGGGAATCAACAGGCACGACATTCATGACCCAGACTGGCAAGTCCTTGAGAGCAGCTGCGAATCTGCAGTGGCACGAATCGCAAACAAAATTATTACTAACAGTAATGAGAGCAAAAGAAGGTGACAATTGCAAATCTGGTGTCGCTTACCCTCCATAAATAGCTCTCATATCCATGACATTTCTTACAGCGGACCAATCGATTCCAATTCCTGCCAAGTATGACTTGGTGACAACGTGTTTCCAATGCTCCCTGTCAGAGTTGAAATCTTCCGGGGCAGATTTTCCATACACTCCTTTATCAGTGCTTTTAAGCCAGTAGGGCGTAGAATGAACTCTTGCAGGCCATTGTTCCGGCCACTTTGAACCCCTCTCGGTGGGCTCAACCGGTGCTTTATGCATGCAGGCAACCAGTTCTACATTCCTTCATGAAGAAAAATGCAGATGATGTAAGCAACAGCTAAAATGACTTGAAATGTAATCAAATCAGCACAATGAGCAAATTAAATTACCAAGCTGCATTTGCATCGTCAGAGTCGCTGCACATTGGAGGCTCATTTTTCGATCGCTTATCGTAACATTCATTGTCAAGTGGCTTCCTATAGATTGCCGCACCAACACCATTTAGTTTGTCATGATTAATCGTGACTAGCTCCCAGCACATAGCCTTTGTCAATTCAGTCATAGCTGCATCAAAGCGAATGAAACATTAGTCAAAATCATATCAATATGTCACTACACATTCAATCAATAGGGTCAAAATAAAGTAATCAAACCTTCCCAAATGGCAACATCTTCTGGAATCTTTTGATATACCGGAGTGGCAGACCAAACAAAGTAACCACCGGGGCGCAGCAAACGATTCAACTCCAGAAGAAGTTTACCACCTGCAGTTTGGAACTTATAATATATGTCTTTTGCAAGATTAAAAGCTGGATATAAAGAAATACATATAAGATATCAATTCATTACCTTCAGCATGCCAAGGGACCCTGCAACGCGCACAGTGTACAACATCAAAGACCCTACTGGTGAATGGTAACCTCTTAGTGCCCATCACAGCTGAAATGGCGGGGATCCCTCTTTCAAGTGCAAATTGAACTTGTGCCTCGTGCTCGTCCTTGGGTGCAAGCGACATAGTGAGCACATCCCTTTCAAAAAGAAAACCCCCAAAACTGGCAACACCACAACCAACATCCAATATCACACGAGTTCTCTTTCCCCAAGCAATATCTGGTACAGACTGCAACATAAAGACCGCAATTATTAGTTACATGACTTCTGTTTCAAAGATAACCGACACTGCCAGTCTCCACTAATGATATGGGAAAGAATTTATATTTAGTTCAAAATCTAAATTTTATTGCAAATACTTCGGTTAGAGCGTAAAGTCTAGTACTGGAAACCTATCTGGCTGCCTGGTTCAATTACAAAAACAGAAATAATACAAATAACTGGAACAAAAAGAAAATACCAAGAAACTGAAAACACTGTTTTGGTATTTGCAAATAGTTGACACGTGAGAGATGAGAACAAGGCAGAGAATAGAAACATGATAGTAAGTTACCTCTTGAATAAAATCAATATAGTGCAGAGCACCATTCTTGAACTGAGTGCCACCACCAGGAAATGTCAAGTATTCACCAGTGACTTTGACCCAATTTTGATGGCCTTTAACTTCAGCAAGTTTGGTGTGAGGAACATTGTAGTACCATATCTGCAGAAGCCAGACAAAAGGAAAACCTTAACAGGAGACAAAATTACATTGAAACAGTGGGCCTTTCATGAGTCTAGATTATAATAATCAGAGGTTTAGACGCCAACGTAGTAAATGTACCTTGTCCCTGCTGTTTGGCCACTTGATGGAGCGTTTGTAGCCCTCAGGAAGCGGAACAAGGCATGTAGGAGCTTCATCAGGGCAATGCCTTTCTCTGTGCTCATAATGTTTGGTGCTAGTAAGCCTCTTTAGGGCTTGTATGTTGTCAAGACACGGGATATAATCCGGCCCAGCAGTGACATTGCAAAGCTTCCAGACACGAGGTTGTTCTTTGGACAGTAACTTTTGTGTTTCCTTTTCATTTTTAGATTCAGTTACTTGGTTTGACCAAGCCCCATCTTGTGTTGTAGTTTCATTCAACAATTCTGACTGGGCACCAGCAGGAAAAACCTCATTTTGGTTCTTGACTGGGCTCTCCGACTTTTCTTCAGGGTCTGAAGTTGAATCAGTTTTGTCGTCTTCAGTTCGGCTTTCACTCTTCTCTTCCAGCTTTGATTCATCATTGGTTTCTGATTTACTATCATCAGACTTCTCTTCCGAATCTTCTCCAGTTTTTGTTTCTTCAGATTCAGAATTTGTATCCTTATCGCCTGAGTCTGTTTCTCCATTGCCGTTCCCATCCCCATCAGTTTGTTCATCTGTCTTCTTCTCATCTTCAGAATTATCTGTCGCCTTGTTACTCTCCTCAGTGTTTTCACTCTCTTTCAGCTTAACATCATCATTTCCTTTAGTTGTTTCCTCAGGTAAATCACCTGGAATGTCCTCAAACTGCTTCGTTTCCTTTTCATTCTCCTTATCCTTTTCAGGGAGATGTACAAGTTGCTCATCCTCCATTTTAGTCTCCTTTTGAATCACTTCCGAGTTCTGAACCGATTCACCCGAAGAAGACATGAACATCCAAACACCAACCAAACAAAACGCAACAAACACCGCAACAGTGACAGTCGAGCAGTAACTGGTTTTCCTTCCATCCACTCTCGAATACCTCCCCGCCATAATTCTCCAACTCCAACACTCGCACTGCACAAAACACAACAAAACTAAATCCAATTACAAGCAAACCTAAACTCGATACATAATTCAGTACATAATCGCAAACTTCTCCGGATCTGGCTGAATTCAAGACCTAAAACAGTAGATCAGAAACACCTAAAAAACCTAACAGAAACAAAGATCAATGCAACAGCCTCAAGTAAAAGTAAATGACACACAAGTTGACTAAAAAATGGAAGAAGAAAATAAACAGCAAGGAAACGCAACAGATCTCAGATCTGGTAAAACACGGCAAGCATTAAGTAAACGCAATGACATACAAATCCAGATCTGATGCGGATCATTAATGTTAATGTAGTAAGGAGATGCGAGAAGTGGAGTGGAGAAAGATGATTACCTTTAAGTGTAGATTTGATGGACTGACTAGTGACTAATCTGCTACTCCGATCATCAATCAAGCGGTAGTCTCGGTAGGAGAAGTGAGAGTGTTGGGATTTGGATTTGGATTTGGATCTGGAGAAACTGTGTGTGAATGTGGATGTATTTATATATAAGAGTCAGAGCGCGTCACCGGCCGCACGAAGTTAATTTTGAGGATTCGTTAAATGGGCGGTTTCATATTTTTATTGTTGGTTTTTGAACCTTATTGTCTCTCCAGGTCTTAATTGTTCTTAATAAAATGAAATAAGTTGAGTTCAACTCAAATCAGTGAATCACACACGCTTTTCTGAAATAAAGATTATGTTCTGTTTTTTCTTATTACAATTTCCCATAAAGAGAATCAATGTATATAATAATGCATACAATACGAAACTAACGCCCGGAATACATGATCAATGAATAATTATCAATGGAAAAACAATCATCGATCTGAAATGGCTTTCCCTGTTCACTACAACTAAACAACAATAAAAATAAATGAACAGAAAATAAACAACATCTCACTCATATAAGAGAGAAACAGAAACATCTCATCATTCCACGGAATTGCGACGCAGATGGAGAGAGAAATAAAAACCTCTCCATATACACAGATTGCTCTGCAGTTGAGGAGAGAAATTATAACTGGATTCTATGTTAGGGAGTATCGTAAAACAGTAACAAGTTATCCCAAATTTACAAAAATCAAACACCGCACCTCTGACTCGTTATGCCCCTAAAATGTCCCAAATCAATCATAGAATCTCGTTTCCTATCTCCAAATTCAGAAAAGCAAACCCCAACTTTTCAATCCAAGTTTCGACCTTTCCGTCAAACTGTTGCACACAAATCCACTTCAATTCAAATCTAGTTGTTTTCGGCGTATGCACCGGCTGACTGTGGACGGCCTCATGAATCACGGACTCGACAAAACATCACCAACGCAACCAAACATCGTTAGTTAGTTCTGCATCAGTTGCAGCGCAAATCTCTTTGAGCGGGCACCGAACGACTTTGACAGTAGCGCCGGGATGGAGAAAATGAGAGTCGAAAAGGGGATGGGATGAGATGGCAATGAGCGGATGGGGTATCAAATCAGCGACCGACTATAAATCCTCAAAACAGATCAACAGACGGCGATGGCATGCACATCCTCGTTGTCCCGATCCTCATATCTTCCAATCTGTTCAGTCCTACTTTCCTACTTTGGACTTTCAAGCAATCTTATATCCTTGACTAAGCATGCGAGAGGCGATATATGAAGCGCAGTCGAAAAGCCTTCATCAATCCCATCTGTTCTGGTCGGAATAGCAACACTCTGCACCACCGACTCCAAACATCATCTTTTCTTCTCATAATACAGATAATTTTCCGCAATCGTTGTAGGCAAGATACATATTGTGTTGGGTCGTGTTGATGGGGATGGACAGTGGAGGCTAGGGCGGTCGGCGAGAGCGGTGAAATTGAAGCGTTACGGCGAGGACAAGTTTATGTGCTGTTTCGTACATTCATAATTGATAGTTGAATAAATATTTATTTAAACTCGGTTGAAATAACAGTTCTGAATCAAAATCCCCAGTTTAATAGATAAAAAAATTCATGAAAAATAGACCTGCATTGATTCGGGTAAAGTACGCAAGTCTATTTAATCGGGTTTGGACACAACCTATAACCTGACGTACAAGTCTGACTCGTTCCGTGTATATAAAAAAATATATATAGGCTTGAACCTTTCTGGCCAGAACCGGCTAAAAGTCCACTCTAAAGAGGAGGACTTACAAAGGATGGCCACTGAATACTTTCAGAAGTTATTTACGTCTCAAAGCGCGGGCTAAGATGGATTATGGAAGAGGCTCTAAGATTTGTCCCTAAAAGGGTAACTGAGGAAATGAATGAGAGGTTGATGGAGCCCTACACTAAAGGAGAAATTAAGAGAGCCCTTTTCCAAATGTGCCCCACTAAAGTCCCAGGGATTGATGGTTTCTTTGCTTTATTTTTAAAAAAATACTTGGAGGTGGTTAAAGAGCAAATTCTCAAGTTATGCTTGAGTTTTCTTAATGGGGATTCACTGGATGCTGGAATAAACGAGACACTTATAGTTTTGATCCCTAAAGTGGAAAATGCAACAAAACTGGAGGAAAATTATTACTAAAGCACTGGCAAATAGGCTGAAAAATTTCCCTCCTGATCTAATGAATGTCAAAGTGGATTAGTCAAGGGGAGACTGATTTTAGATAATTTTCTAATAGCTCATGAGATGTAATTGCGCTATATTGCGCTAAAAATGAATAAGCAGAAGAGAAGTTATATTGCGCTAAAATTGGACATGAGCAGAGCTTATGACGAAATTGAATGTAATTTTTAGGAAAAGATGTTATTAGCTCTAGGTTTCAATATCAGATGGGTTAAGGTTATTATGCAATGCATTTCCACTGTGTCTTACAGAGTTAAAATCAATGGCTCGGTTACCAAGCAGTTCTTTCCTCAAAGAGGACTCCGACAAAGTGATCCAATATCTCCGTACTTATTTTTATTCTGTGCTGAATGGTTGAGTATTGTTATGCATCACTATCAGTTAATTGGTAGGTTGAAACAGATAAGTATCGGTAGAGGAGCTCCAAAAGGATCTCCAATCTTATGTTTGCAGATGATTGTCTTTAATTTTTTGAAGCCAATGGGGAGTCAGTAAGCGCTATAAAAAGAATCATCTCAAGGTGTGAACTGATATCTGGCCAAAAAATTAACTCCCGAAAGCCAGAAATGGTTTGGAGTAAAAATATTCAGAATGAGACTTTGAAGATAGTGACTGATTGTCTGGAGGTTAAAAGAGTGGATAAGTTCTCAAAGTACCTTGGGCTCCCTATATTTTTTAGCCAGAAGGCCCAGAATAGAAATAGTCTGTTTAAAGTGCTGGAAGAGAAGATGTTTAAAAGAACAATGGACTGGAAGAATAAGCTTTTATCCTCCGGAGGAAAAGAAGTACTAATAAAGGCAGTGCTTCAAGCTATTCCTCTTCATGCCATGTCATGCTTCAAGCTCCCTGGGAAGCTATGTAAAGCTTTTGCTTGTATTGTGGCTCGATTCTGGTGGAGGAAAAAAATTGAGTCAAAAGAATATTCAATTTGAGGTGAACTAGAGAATTGTTGCTCTTTGAATCAGCTTTACAATGATATATATAGCATTTTCAACAGACAAATTTTGTGTTCCCAACAAGCCCCATAGGCAGCAAAGGTCTATCTATTTTGTTCGGTGCAACCACTAGCTGCACAAGAACTTCTCTCCTGTTTTTAGATGCCTTGGGCTCCAAATCTGAATTCGACGTAAACTAGAGAATTATAGCTCTTTGAATCAACTACAATTCTCCAGTTCATGTCGAATTCGGATTCAGAGCCGAAATCATCCGAAATTAGAAGACAATTTTCGGTGCAGCTAGTTGTGATGCTGCACCGGATCAGATTCCATAAAATACATGATTACCCGATCCAACTCTAGGAAAAAGGTATATCGTCATAATTTTTGGTGAAAATTGAGGTCATCTTTTATACTATATCCTACAGGAATTCTCAGAAAATTTCTAGTATCTTTTATGAGTATGTAGGTTCTTTTATGAGAATTTTCGATAAAAGTATTTATAGAGACCGGACGTATGAGTGCGAATTCTGTAATGTTATATATGATGAAGCACTCGGACTACGGACTGCACGAGCCTTGCTTTATAGTATGTTGTAAAAGCTACCACAGAGCCAAAACATATGTTGATTGATTGTGTGATATTTAAAATTACTCTCAAATCTCTCACCACTTGAAAAGTACATTTGTCATATCTATATATATAAGAATTCAATCTACCATCACTATTAATTTCGTTGTTAAAAATAGTTGGAGAATAAGACAAAAAATAATAAGACAAAAAAAGAATAATAAAAAAATCATAGGTATAAATTTAAAATTTAAAATTGTGCGGAATACATTGCTAAATTTGAGGGGAATCGAATGAAGCCATCAGAATAAAAATACCCTAAGAAAATAAAACTAAAGCAGTAAACACTGAGAACAATATGAAGAATCGAACATAGATATAAATAAAAACGTTTGTTCATGCCGCAGTCCCGTCGGAACGACGGGCTCACCTCTAGTTTGACATATATTCGGATCGAACTCAGGAGATCCTCACCCAGAGGAGCAACCAACAGTCTGAGATGTCGCTATCCTTTAAGAATTCCTACGAGGCATACTACAAGGCAGTTGACAGTGTTGTCCTCAACGTGATAATTTTTAGAGTGGAAGGAGCAACGCCGGAGTTCTTCAGCCAACATCGCTATCCTTTAAGGATTCCTACAAGGCAGTTGACAGTGTTGACCCCAGCGGGACAGTTTCTGGAGTGGAAGGAGCAGCGCCGGAGTTCTTCAGCTAGTAAATTTCCTCTTCCAGACACAATGTCGCTCGCCCGATCCAGCTGCTGCGCCGCAATGATGAGATGTTCCGAGAGTTGGTCGAAATAAAAAAGCAATTGACATATATGGAGGAGGTGCAACGGAGGATGGATGCTTTTGTTGCACCGATGGCGGCCAATCAAATCGCTTTCTCTTCCAGCCGTCGTCGTCGTCATCAGCCCCGCATGCAGATTAGGTCGTAGTTTTTTAATATTTTCAAAAATAATATTTTTTAAAAACTATTTCAGTATTATATATTATAATTTTAGTTTTTTATTATTTATTATACTTTTTATTTATGAAATAATGTTTAACAAATTTAAAATTTAATTTTCAAATTTTTAATAAATTAGTTAGCGACCACGTGTACACTAATATTTTAATTTTTGTAATTTTTTAATAAATTAATTAGCGACCACG
>JAWWMW010098409.1:0-11129 GCA_035048345.1 Echeveria elegans
TAAAAGTACAGAATCAAACACACCTTAAATGAAGCCTTCAGCCGCTTCTCCGGATGCCTATCAGCGGGCAAATTATCCGCAACAGTAAATCATATGGAACTTGATCATATTGTCTGATGGAATTGGGTTGCTCGGCAAATGAATCATTGTCTGATGGAACTTGATCATATTGTCCGAAGTTCTCATTTGACTGCATGCCTTACCCGTCGTAAATCATATGCCGCATATTATGTGGTGGTGCGTCAATGTTAACGTTTCTCGGCATCCCATAATTAGTCGGCTGATCATTGCTGGGACCGCTTTCGTATTGTCTAGACTCGCGAAGCGATGCTGCAAACATTTCATTTGTCTCTCCATGTGCGTACCATCGGTAATAGTCATGCGTAAATCCACGCCTTAGTAGATGCTCCCTCACCTCATCTGTAGGAAGACCTCGCCTATTTTTACACTTTTTACATGGACAACGCACACTCGGATCGTCGAAGTTATATGAGGGCATAGACATGCAAAACTCAATAAATTGATTAACCCCGGCAACAAATTTTTCGTTGTATAGTCATTAATAAGACGCACGTACATCAACTCACGCATTTTGTTATGACGGCGACACACTTCGATTGTTAAAAGAAAAGACTTTCGTTTCGGCTTCAGGAGAGGAGATAATGAAAATGGATATGTAAAAAATATACGCGAGATGTTAAATTTATAAGTTGAATTTGAGTGTTGTCACATTTTGCATAAACATTTCCGACCACGTGGTCGGTAAAATGTCAGAAGGTGTCAGAAATGTTCGCTTTCCCGACCACGTGGTCGGTAATATGTCAGAGAAGTGTCAAAAATGTTCGCTTTCCCAACCACGTGGTCGGTAATATGTCAGAGAAGTGTCAGAAATGTTCGAATTCCCAACTACGTGGTCGGTAATATGTCAGAGAAGTGTCAGATATGTTCGATTTCCCGGCCACGTAGTCGCCCAAATAAATATATAGCGACTAATTTGTCGCTATATGTCGGTGGTCACAAATTAACAGAACTGTTTGTTGCGACTACGTGATCGCAAAAACACCAAAAAAAACAAACTTTCAACTCATGCGTATCACAAAACTCTCTCCATCCATATCTCTCCATCCAATTATGGATGGAGAGAGTATTGTGATGCGTATGAGTTGAAAGTTTGTTATGAATATGAATATGAATATGTCTGGTATTTATAGCGAAAAACTTGCATTATACATTACCGACCGCGTAGTCGTTAACATCAATTTTGAAAAATCTTACATCGACATTACCGACCGCGTGGTCGGTAATTTCACATTCTGAAAAATCTTACATCGACATTACCGACTACGGAGTCGGTAACATCACTTTTGAAAAATCTTACATCGACATTACCGACCGTGTGGTCGGTAATATCACTTGAAAAATATTACATCAACATTACTGACCGCGTGGTCGGTAATTTCATATTCTAAAAAATCTTACATCGACATTACCGACTACGGAGTCGGTAACATCACTTTTGAAAAATCTTAAATCGTATTACCGACCACGCGGTCGGTACCGTTTCTCCGAAACATTTTGCATAATCCTCGGGAAAAAATAGTGACAAAAGTCAGCGACTACGTAGTCGCTAGTAATGCCCGGACAAATTCCGCGCCAACATTAGCGACTACGTGGTCGGTAAATAGCCGAAAAAATTTCCGCAAAATTTCCGTACCAAAATTTGCGTCTAGTACTGAGTTTTGCATCCAAGTAGACGCTAAATTTAGGGACCAGCTGGATTCACCGACCCAGTGGTCGCGAAACAGCAACCAGAGGGTTTTGGTCGCTAATGGATGGTCGCTAATGTCACAGTTTGGTGTCGTGTTGCAAGTATATTAGCTCTTACCTATTTTGCAGACTTGGAGTTACGAGCAACTGCGGCATGTCTAGTTTGAGCTTCAAAATGAAGAAAAGGCCTTTTTGTTTGAGAGTTGTTAATTATGTTGTCTTTTCTGTTTGTTAGGTGTTTCATTGCTTTGGTAACTACTTCCTAGTGCACTTGGAGGGCTTTACGGTTGCTGGAATGACTCCAATGTTTTTGGCATACGTACACTTCATGGGGGAGGCAAACGAGGCTCAGAACTATAGGTACAGATTTGAGGTAGTGGGTAATGGAAGAAAGCTGATATGGGAAGGTATCCTGATAAGCATTCGCGATAGCCATCAAGAGATGATGGAGAGGCACGACGCCCTGATAATCCCTATAAACTTAGCACTGTCCTTCTCCTACCGCGATGAAATTAATCAACTGATGATCAAGCTGAAGGTTGCATGTGAGATATGGAAAGTGAAGTAGAATTCCGAAGCAGGGTTATTGTGTAAACGCAGTTATGTGTATTTATTAAATGTTCTAGTTTTTTTTCTCATATGGGTTGAAAAATTAGAAACATAATGATAACTTAATCTTAGCCTTTCACCTCTAATGCGATTAGGATGTCCGATTTAAATTAGGAACAAGGAAAGTTTCTAATTTAATAGTTACCAAATTCGAAACAATACAAAGTTATAAATACTCATATCATCTCCGTTGATCACTCCACCAATTATAACTAGAGATGGCTTTGGAGAAAAACAACACCCCGCTTTGGAGAAAAGAAAATTTTAAAGGAAAATTTGAGAGAAAATGAAATGTGTATTTGGTTGTAAGAGGGAAAAATGAAAAAAATAGGCAAAATGAAATTAAATTTTTCTTACAACTTTCTCATGAGAAAATCATTTTTCTTTAAAAAAAAATTCCACACTTTTTTCCCGCAGCAAAACAGAGACTAAGATTAAGTTATCAATATGCTGCAAATTTTTTGAATCTAGTTTTCAACACAATTGAGATACTCAATTCCAGGAGAAGAAAACGAGGCTTTGTTTATAAAGCAAACTCGAAAAAAAAGTAGTTTTGTTTTGAAACAGTTTTGAGTTTAGTTTTTAACAACTTTTCATTCATTTTCAATTTCAAAACTTTTTTCAAAGCTCAAATAAACCTTCCAATTAAGGTTGGTTTGAATTTTTCTTTTCAAAACTTTTTTGTGACACAACACTTAATTAACCAACTAAACACTCAATTGAACCAATCAACACGACACTATCACCGCCACTTTTGGCAAGCCGCCGCCGCCACCATCGCCACCACCACCGCCACCACCACTACCACCGTCGAAATACAAGAGGGAAAGTCAAAGATACTCCAAGGAAGCTTCCAAAGGAAATAAGGAAATAAGCAAATATGGAAAGTATACATTAGAGAAGATATTGAGGATATTTGTCACACAAAATCAGCCGTGTGACACAAACAAAAACGTGTGGACTAAGCAAAGATATTCCAAGAAAAATACAAGAAAAGAAGAAGAAAGATATACTTGCCAAAACAAACCCTTGGTGCACTATAAAAAAGAAATTTCTATACAAAGACAAGAGTTTGATTTTCTCCACAAAAACCCTAGCAATCTCGGCCACCTTTGGCCGCCACCCTCTTCTTCTTTGTTCCACACGAAAATCAGCCACTTTCCATCAAGATTCCGACGACATTCCGGGCACTTTATGAAGTCAATACTTATTTAAAACGTAAATATAGTGAGGATTATGACCAAACAGGGTAATACTTATTGCATGAGCGACAATAGTCTAGCCTAGAACGTTTTCAATGAAATCACTGTTATGACCAAACAGGGTAATACTAAGAAAGTTGATTTCTACGACTAATAATCCAACAGTCATACTAGTGAAGGTTGTTATTCGTCTTATAATTTGTATCTATGCTTGTAATCCTACAGTCATACCAGTGAGGGTTGCACCATATTTGCATTGCTAGACTTGTATTAACTAAACGCTTTCAAGATTAATGTTCAACTTTAATTCCAAAATCCATTCAACCAATTCCACAAGTATTTGAGGTAAAACTTTTCCCTAGTCATCTGTTTCTTTTAATCGTTAATTTACACCAATACTTGCTACTGAAACCAAAAACCAAACTTTTGATAACCCCTCTAAATCATTAGAACTGAGTCGTGGCTTGACAATTGACATTCTCCAAGTTTTAACCGTTCTTTTGGGTTCGACACCAGGTCGCCCTGGTTACTTATAAATTTCTTTTGACTTGCGATCTACTGCCACTAAAATCGAAACGTCAATCACACTAAGCTGAATTAGTGATCTCGCCAAAGAATCAACTGTCTTTGTGAGTTGGTTGAAGTCTGCTTTGGTCACAGAATTCGAACTCGGTTCGCGTTCTTCTTTCTTCAGGTGATTCCTTTCACCGCCCATTGATGACTATTTCTAGCTATCTTCTCCACGATCTTAAATCCTTCAGTTGAAGTTAAATCCATAATTCCTCCTCCGCTCGCTTGATCCATCCGTATAATTCCCATTTGCTGAACCCATGATGCGGACAATCTCTTAGTAGACCTTTGAATCTTTCGTAAGCCTCGTAGAATGACTCATTATCGAATTGAACGGATTTGTTGATCTTGTCTCGTATCCTCTTTACATTCCCAGGTGGAAAGTATTGGTTTACGAACGTTTGGGCTAACGAATTCCACATACGGAAGGTGTTAGGCTCGTGGCTTTGCAGCCAATCCTTGGCCTTATCCGTAAGGAAAAATGGAAATAGTTTCATGTAAACTATTTCTTGGGGTATTCACGCGTGTTTATACGTACGACATAACTCCGTAAAGTTACTAAGGTGATTGTGCGGATTGCTATACCCATAGAAGGCTTCACTTCTGATCATCTGGATCAGTCCTCCTCTTAATTCGAAATCATAATCTTCTTCGTCGGGTATGCTGATTGGTGAGTCATAATTCCCAATGGTTGGGTTATGTACGTGAGTGTGCGGCAGTGAGATCGATGTTCATGCGTGGCGTGAAGTTCTTTGAAGAACTCGAACTTGTCGTTGCCCCTCATTTGGGTTGTGTTTTATTCTTTACTTTTAATCTTGTTTGCATCCTAATATCACGGAAGATATTTTAGATAACAAGACAATAAACCATCAAAGTTTGTCATTTTTTTTGTTATCGCCACATCCAACTTTTAAAAATCATTAATAATTTCAAAAAACCTTTTTTAATTCAAAACTTCATAAATCAAACAAGCAAAATCCAACCATTTATTATCACTTTTTATAAGGAAATTACGCCCGAATAATATTTTTGAATAAATTTAATTTGATAATTCAAATATTTATCAAAATACAACACAAAATTATATATATATATATAAAATATGTTCAATAGTTTATCATTATGTTTTTATAAGTCTCTGAACTTTAAAGATTTTTTTAAATTTTTTAATATAAATGTTTTACAAAAGTTATAATGTATCATAATATTTCGTATAACCATTTAATAAAAATATAAAAAATGTTTAAAATTCCAGATTACAGTCAATGCTGCTCTGCTCTATATAAAAATAATCATAGTATATAAGTTATAAAAGCACAACTTGAAACGTGGCAGAAACATCAGCAAATTAACTAGAAATCACGATACAATGAGCGACAATTCTCTGAACAGCTACCTAAAAATATTCACTATGCATTATGCACTCCTGTGAATCTGCTTATTTGACCCTTAACTCTAAGATTATGCACTTTCCCATCATATTCCGAGTAGAAAAGTGCCATGTTTTGTGGGATTATCAGGCCGCAGTTGCTGTCCATGACCTTTTGATGACTTTCGCGAATGCTTCTTGGGACACCCTCCCATATTTGCTTTGTGGTGTCATTCCCTACTTCAAGTCTGTATCTATAATTCTGAGCCTCGTTTTCATCCCCCATGAAGCGTATGAAAGCCATATATACTGGAGCAATTGCACCTAACTTACGCGCCTCGAAGTGGAGACAGAAGAACCGGCCTAAGCAATTAATCACCTGAAAACAAGAAGACATGGGATCAGATATCAAAATTATATGTCCCAACATTGTAAGCACATTTATTCTGAAACTAAACATACCGCTGGTCTCATTGTTGTATTTTGAATTGGACGAGGACTTGCTATCAAATATAGTTTACTAAATGTACTTTCATACTTGTCCGCTTCATGAACAAACTGTAGATGAGAAATCAAGAAAGGTATATCTCCGGTGGCAGGACACTTAAAATTGTCATATGGGCAGTTATACGGTCTGAAGTTACACTGCAACTCATGATTAGGCTTGACACTATACGGGAACCTGTCTGAACATCCTGATGAGTTGTACTTGCACGGCAGTGGTAGAGATTCCGCTAACTTCTCCAGCGCTAAGCACCTTATATTACCAAACTCCTCTCTACATGTAGGGCACTTATTATGCACCTTGATTTGACATTTAGAACACAGAGTGTGTCCATTCTGGCACTGAAAAAGAGTAAAGGGAACACTGTCAGGAACAAAAAGCCAAACAATATTCGACCATAATTACAATGAAACAATTTCTTTATTTTCCCAGGTCAGAAATACAAATCTGTTAACCTTGGTCTGATTCTAAATTTAATGATCAAACTCAAAATTAATTTGAAAAAAAAAAACAACCATGGACTAGCTAATCAAACTTGCATTATGCAGGGAAATTAATAAACTACGTATGTTGTTACAATTTTAGTAAGATGGGGAATAACCTGATGGATGGGATGATTCATGTAACTGTAACAAACTTGACACTCAAGCAACTCTAAGACCTTGCTGCTGTTGATGCAGCTGCATGGGGCCCCTTCGACTGGTAGCGGGGTGTTGTTTTTCTCCAAAGTCATCTCTGGTGGAGTGATCAAGGGAGATGATATGAGTATTTATAACTTTGTATTGTTTCGAATTTGGTAACTATTAAATTAGAAACTTTCCTTGTTCCTAATTTAAATCGGACATCCTAATCCTAATCCTAATCCTAATCCTAATCGCATTAGATTAAGTTATCATTATCTCTTGTTACACTTTTACGGTTCCCCTGGAAGTTGGAACTGCTCCTCACCGGCGTCCCTCTGATCCACACCCCTTGCCCTTGGAACTGGTCTCCTCTAGCAATAGCAAATCGTTTACTCACTGACGAACAGTTTCTGCGGTCTATTTTGAAGCATTTATTTTCCATTGGAATTCAACAATCGAATGATGGATTAACAGAGGTTAGCCTTATTGCACCATGACTATGTTTCGAGTTGTGGTTTTTAACGTCGGCGCTGCAGGGATTTGAAGTTGTTATCGTTCGATTGAGTTCGTGAATTATAGCGTTTGATGAAGAGATTGGAATTGAAGCGGCGATTGACGGCCGGTGCTGGGATTTTTTTTGAGGAGGATGATGACGACAATAATATGGGTTTTGTTTACTTATTGGATCACTTTTTTGTGTGTGTGAATTTTAATTACTCTACTGATCGTTTATTCTGCATCTGATTTAAGTCATTCAGTTCTGCTGCATTGTGAGATATGGAAAGTTATAAGGCTGCTTCTGAATCATGCTTTGACAAAAATAGATTCTGAGGGTGGATAGTACATATCACAATGGTTCAATATTGTAGCACCTGCAATATTTTCTTATGGTAAGATACGATACTATATCACGTCCTTGCGATATTGTAAATCACCTTAAATATCATTATGTCTGGGTAGCTGACATCAATTTCTTTTCAAATTATGCAGATGGCAGTTGAATTATACGGAATGCTGGCTGGGAGCGTGAGTCCTTTAACTGGTGAGAACATAAAGCCAGCATATGGCGGTGAAGAAGAGGCTTTTCTAAAAAAAAGTGGTGACTCCCATGTATGACACCATAGCTAGGGTACCTCTTTGTGGACCCTGATCAGTTGAAGCTTCGCCAGTCGATAATTATCTAACTAGCTACAAATATTATGTTGTTCAGATCTGGGAGTAATGAGTCTTTTATTTTCCTTTGTGGTGTATGTTTGATGTTTTAGTGGTGTTGTTCGGTTGAGAAGGTTTGGATTGCGGAGATGAGAGTGTTTTGGATCAAGAGTTATATAAGGCGAAAATGGTGTTTTCCTAGCAAGTTGCATGTCACTTTCAAGGTATCTCAGGTTTCGTTTTGTCATACCATTGGTTTAGACTATTTGTTTTCCTTTGAGTTGATTCATGTTTGCGGAATATTTTCTAGTTCCAAACAACTGCGCAAAAGATTGGATGGGATACTTACTCTCGGTGAAACCATCATTGCAGCTGGTAAAATTATTTGAAACTTCCTGGAATTTTTTATCGTGTTTTAAAAAATTGGATGGCGTATACTTAATTATTGTCATGGCAGTGTTTAGGAGAGGGGCTTGAGTGCTTGATTCTCTCCACCTCTGATTAATTTAGCCTTAGCTTCTGCTTTTCTGCATTTTTATATATACATCATGGCTCAGCCCCTGCCCATGTCGGCAAAATCAGGTATACATCCTCTTGGGTACAGTTTGTGTGTTTAGATAATGTATCTGCATTTCTATGTTTCTTTCGTTTTCTAGATGATTTATGCTTTATGTCTTGCTTGATTTTCATATTTGGTTTGGACGTTTTTGTATTAAGTTGAGGATTTTTAGCTACAACGCAGCGCATGGGAAATCTGATGTGGATCACACAGACGAGGAGAAGAAGACTAGGATAGCCAGTCTAAAGAAAAAAGCAATTACTGCTTCATCTAAGTTCAGGCACTCTCTGAACAGACAAGGTAGGATGAGTAGTAAAGTGCTGTCTGTGTCTATTGAAGATGTGCGTGATGCATAGGAGCAGTTGATTCGTTCCGTCAAGCACTCATTTTGGAGGAATTGTTACCTGCTAAACACGATGATTATCATATTTTAAAGCCATTATCTTCTCTCTTTTTTTTCCTTTTTTTTTTTGCAGTGTTATTTTGCTTATGACGACCTAAATTGTGCTCCCTTGGCAGTGTGTTGCTGAAGGCTACGAGTATGGCAGACAAGATTGAATGTCTGTTTTGGCTGATGAGGAGTTTATGTTCATTTATTCGTTTTGGCTGATGTACTGCTGGATACTTCACTTTAATTTTTGTGGTGTGTGTTTAATTTAGGTTGTTATTTATTCGATTATAAAGATTTGTGGTTGAAGGTGGATTTGTTTGTTTTGTTCTGTACGGAAATTATTGGAACTTTTTCTTTCAGGATTAATTAGTTAATTCTGGAATGTTTTTTGCGCTAGCTATTTTTATATCATTTGCTCTGCTGTTTGGATATCGTTTAACCCAGATGAAATGCTTCCATAGTTGAAATGTAAGTCCATCGATATATTGGTTTTAAGCTCTTTTGATCTGTAGTTGGTGTGCTATGGAGATTAAGTGAATCTGGGTGGGTCTGAGTTTTTGAGAGTTTGAGGTGTTAGAGAGCATATGACTCTAGATACTTCAGTAATTTGTATTTTGATGCTATAAAAACCTAGCGTGAATGCTGTATCATTTCATACCTTTCTCTTCCCATACTTGATTCTCAGCTCTTATCCTTCAAACCATCTCTGTTGCGTTTTTATTATGCATTGAACACTCTCTTTTATTATGCATACCGGGCAGTATATTTATGTATAAATAATTGATAGTTGGCATATTACAGTGACTAATGTGAAGTTGGCCTATATTCCCTCCAGCACAGCAGAAAGCAGATACTTTTAACAAGGTTGTCTTGGATGAGACCAAAGACGTATTAGTTGAGTTTATGCTCCATGGTACTCAAAAGAAATCATAATAAGTTTCTGACTGCAGTTGGGGTTATGTTTAGTTTTGGGGCGACTATGTTTAGTCTGATGGCAGATGGTTTACTCACTCAGATATATATATATATATTGAACTGAATTTTGTAGGTGTGGTCATTGCAAGAGTCTTGCTCCCGTAAGCTCTTACATTCTCTTCTTTGAAGCTCACTCATGTGCTTGAGTATTTGTTGAACATATTGCTGCCCCTCTTTTGATACTCTTTGGTTGTAATCCTCACATACTTATGAAAATGTGGCCACAATGTTTAAGTTGGAGGAACATGTGGTGATTGCGACGCTGACAAGCAAAAGATTTGGCTGAAAAGTAAGTGTGAAATCATCTGAAAGAGTTGCTGAACTTTAATTTCTATACAGACACCTCCGCCACTCTGAAGTACTTCCGCTTTAATTCACTTGATCATGACGTTGGTCTATATACTTTTCACTGGCGCCTCAAATTTGTTTTAAGAACGTGGTGTGGAGTGTGGCTATGCAGGTATGGTGTAAGCGACATTGAAGTTTTTCCCGAAAAACAATAAGGTTGGAGAGGATTACGATGGTGGTACGTAGAGTTTTGCAGCATTCATTTGCTCATCAAGTGGCAAGATTTTGTGTCATTTTTCTCATTTTCTCTTGCGGGTCATTTATATTAGGTTCAGAATTCAGATTATAATTTGTTTCATTGGCCTACTCCTACTGAGAGTCGAGCTCATTTGTAAAGTCAACATACTCTGAGTCCAAATTCATGGTCTCTATTCCTTCTTTTTTTTTCAATTCATGATTGGATTAGGGATTGTGGTGTTGATTTTGATGTTGTTTTGCATTATAGATTTTGGTTTTTCCAAATTTAGATGAAATTTGTTGTGCTACCGTTTTGTAAAGATTGTGCCTTCGCCGAATTTAATTTATTACCATTTTACACACAGATTTTGCTGTTGCCCGATTACTAGTAGTATATAAGTTCATTGAGAGACATTTTAAATGTTGACGTAGATTATTATTTGTTACACATGTTTTTTAACTCGACTTGTTTCAAATCTGAAAATTTAATTAGGCTAATCTCGATTGATACAAAGGGATGAATTGCCTATACTTAAAAATGTACTGAAGTGTGGTAAAGCTGTTGGGAAACTCTGACCCAGTAATGTGTGAAGCCTATGGGGTTGAAGAAGTTTGCATTGTACTGGATTATTCAATGGCTATGTAGCTGAGGGACATATTGTTCACAAAAATAGGGAAAGAAAATAATGGAAAACTTGAGAATGGAAGTCACAATTGCAAAGATGTTATAATGGCTTTCGCTGCATGGTTCGAATTTTTCTGTGAAGTTATGTGTGCCTATTTTGCAGTTTATGCGAAGTTAGAACATAAGGCAAGGCATATCATTACAATTTACAAGCCACGTTATTCACGAGTCGAAACATTTAGCTTTAGCAAACTACT
>JAWWMW010098430.1:0-11127 GCA_035048345.1 Echeveria elegans
GTAATAAGACTTGAAACTATGAGACAAGCTTAAGACGCATTCACTATTGTCAAAACTATTTTTTAAAATTAAAAAAATATGCAAATGTAATTAATTAATTAATTTTAAAATTTCAGTTCATTTCAGTCCAGTTTCAGTTCATGTCAAAAGAACAGACCCTATATCTAAGCTGATGGTGATCATTCTGTCTTCCTTTGGGGTTTATCTGGGAAGACGCACTGGGCTTGGATAGCTAGAGTCTTTGAAGTTCTTTCTATTAACTCCGACGGAGCATGTTGGCTTACCCTTGCACTGCTGAGAAAGAACATAACTCAAATTAGTTTTGGATGAGAATGAGTAGTTAATGAGGAATATAATTTAGTACCTTCTCGACGAGTTCTTTGCTGACAGGTGCATGGCAGGTACCCATATTGTATTTGCCACAAACGCCTGAGGGATTGCCGAAGCTGGCGAAGTCAACACTGATGGCAACTTTGTCTTCAGGGCATTTGAGGTGGGCTCTGGCACTGGCCTCTTCTTCTTTCTTTCCCATGATTTGACATGAGGAGGATTGACTTCGGAAATGAAGCTACAGATGGTGTCTCTGTTGACTGTAAAGATATCGATTTCACCAGGGTTTCCACTCTCTTCCTCCAAAAGGACCAACAAGTTTTTCTTAGGCTTCAAGAAGGATCTCGGAACATGGTATTTAAAGAACAAATTTTTATAGATTCAGTTGTGCAGTAAGTGCATTTCGTACTCTTCAAGAGGAGAGGGGTAAGACTGCCAGTAACGCCCAATGCTTCTTCTATTGACCCATGTCATACCATTTCCCATGCTGCTCAGATTCAAGGCGTGCGGATCATTCCCTTCCGGTGCATCAAAATGTGCCTGCATGGTCCAAAGTCCAGCCACCATTTGTAAAACATGTCTAGATTTGAAGCTCTCATCTTGAATACCAATAGTCAGTTTTATGTTACCTTGTTTGTACCAGGTAAGAAGCTTTTCGGGCTGAGCTGCGCTCCATTTTCTCTGGATGAACCTTATTGTGTATAAATTTGAGCATTTTCTCCATCAACACCAACCTTCAAACCGAGGATTGAAACAATATGAGGTCTGGAGTATCTGTGCTCCATACAAGGTCCACTATCCTATGCAATAAAAATAGCACATTTGTTATTGAAGCATACAAACGATCTTACCTCATTAGCAGCAGTACGATATGTGTACCAGTTACTCATGGGATGGCCTGTCAATATACCCAAAATGGTGATGTTGTTTGTTCCTTTTACCAGCTTGATGGGTTTCTGGAAAACAAATTCTTTCTCAACATGATTTTAATGGGCAGAGCCTGGAAATGGCCTTCAAATTATTTAAGGGACGCAAAATTCAAGGGATGTATTATCTGGTAAGTTGAATAAGCAGTGTTTTAGGATCCATTACCAACACACTCTCCATTCACAAAAGCAAGCAAGGCATGCCCAAGACTGGCAATTCGAAGAACTGGGAGAGCACGTTCACGCATAGGCAAGTCGTTAAAGGCAGATAAAAAGTTAACAGTGGGACTACTCAGTCTCAGAAGTAATAACTTCTGACCTGCTGGCACACAACTTCTTACCATATAGTGATTTGCGAGAGTTCCATTCCTAGCAAACTGATGCGCAACCGAGAATGCGATATCTTGGGCCGATCTTTGAGATGGAGGATTTCCAAGTACACTGAACCTGAAAGAGTACTATTTCATAAAGAAGGGTACTAAATGCATTCTGGTTATATAACAGAACAGATTCAAGAAAACTGGCTTGTTAGGGCTGTTTGGTCCAATGAAAGTATCACCACAGTGCCTTACACTTCCATTACATGTGTTGATCTAGCAATAAAAGGAAGGTTATCACTAGTACTTAAAATCAGAGATGTGTTATTAAGTTCAATTAAAAGCTAATGTTGTTATATAAGCACAACTGGACCAGGAGCATAATGCTGTTTGCACATGATCCACGGCACATCAGTATCCTGTGCCAAGGCCATGTTCGCAGCTCATTGAATTTAACTGCTCCCCAGGTGGTCATAGGCAAGCTGAATATAGTTATACAAATTTTCGAACTATATGATAAATCCAAGTAAGGTTAGACAGTGAATTAGAAGTAGTAGTAATACCATAATCGCAGACTTCAGTATCCCATGAAAGCTATAACTTTAAAAATCAAAGAAAATCCAAAAAAAGCATCTTTCATTTAGCTAAACAGGAACCAGAGTTTCAGCTATGTTCAAGGTGAAACGAACCTGAGACAAGATAATCGGGCCACCTTGAGGTGCATGCAGCTCTTCTTTTTTCACAAGTTACCCACCCATTTTTACATGTAATACCAATTCAACTTTTGGTATTGTGAATAGGGAACAACCACAAACACTGCGCACCTTGAAACTTGAATAGCTCGTTGTCAACACGGAATAGGATGTATTTCTTTGTTCTAAGCCAGTACGGAAGCCCTCTGAAGTTAAAATCACAAGTATGCAGGATACAGCAGCTATTATTCATGAGAGGCAACCAAATGCAGTTTACTTTTAGGCCCGGTTTGGTTGCGGAAAACAGAAGAGAAAATGAAAAATTAAAGAAAAATTTTGAACAAAAATGAAATGTGTATTTGGTTGTAAGAAAAAAAATAAAAAAATATAGCCAAAATGTGATTAAATTTTTCTTATAATTTTCTCAAAACTTTTTGTAAAATTTTATTTATTCTCACTTTTTTTCCACAATCAAACGGGAGTGTAAGAAAAAAATAAACAAAAATCTCACCCATGATTCCACTCCGCCTGGAATCTGGATAAACGGCCCAAGCCAGATTGTACAGTACATTCCAGTTTGACGTCGAAAATAGAGAATTGAGTGAGTTGATGTTTCAGACTTTCAGTTGCAACGAGTCAACGTAAAAGTCAAAACGTTTTATCCAATAATATACTAACGCGTGTACTGAGCACAAATTCCAAGTGGGCCCTTGGTAGACTGATGGACAGCTAGGGTTTCATGAGCGAAATTTCCCGCGAAAATTGCAACCATTTTTTCGATTCCCTCCAAAACTGGAATTATGTGGGGTCTTGGACGGCGATAGGGACGACGTTGATTTCAGCCATTTGCTCCTATAACGTCGATTTTGGAAGTGGGTTTAGTGGAGCCATGTCAAGCGAGCAAAAGGATCTGGATTTGCTGATGTCATTGCAAGAAAGGGTTTTGGAAACGCCTCCTGGATCTCCAGGTTTGATTTGCATTCAGTTCGCAATCTTTCAGTTGAGTTTGCATTTGGGAACTGTTTTGTGCAATTATATGTTTTTCTTGGGTTGATTTTATTAGGGTATGATTCGGACGATGGAGAAAGGAGGAGGAGGAAGATGGGGCAAGCGGACATGTCAGTGTTCCGAAATGCTGTTGCGGATTGCCTTGATTATGAACCTCAAGAGGTTGAGAAGAATTTTCAGAAGTCTAAGAAGCCTGAAAATTTTAGGACGATTGAGGTTGAGAAGTTCTCCGGTTTGCGGATAAGGTAACCATTTTGTTCGTTGTTTTTTAGTTTCTCGAATGAGATGTTTCTAATTTGCGAATGAAGTAATTATTTTAAGTGTTGATTTTTGGTAAAATTTGGAGTTGGTTAGGAACCGGTTGCTCACCCCCGAGGACATTAGCAATCACTTTGCGGATATAAGATTTGTTCAGTTACCTGCAATCAAGTATGTTATATTTTACACTCAGATGCGACTTTATTTATGAGTTTATGGGCTGATTACTGATGAGCTGAGATTGAAATGTAGGAATTTGATAAAAGGGGATACCCTATCAGGGTGCTGGGCGACAGTAGCCGTGTTGGCTGAGAAAGGTATTCCTAGGACTAGTTCGGTGGGGAAGAGTTATTGTATATGGAAAGTTGGGTCGTTGAATGAGGATTCAGTTTCCGTCTTTTTGTTTGGGGATGCCTATCAGAGCTTTTGTAAAGAGGAGCCCGGAACTGTTTTTGCACTTTTCAATAGTGTAGTTCGCAAGGATACGGCGGTACTAATCTTTACTCGTTCTTATTTGTTTTTTATTAGTAATGTTTGGATTTTTCTTAATCAATAATGCTCATGTTTGCAGGGCACAGGATACTCGTTAAGTATTTTCTCAGCCAGCCAAATATTGAAAATGGGAACATCAGCTGATTTTGGTGTTTGTAAAGGCAAAAAGAAGGACGGAAACCAATGCACCTTAGTTATAAACAAGTAAGGGGCGACTTGGCCTTCTGTTTGTGCTAGTTTTCTGTGTTTTAACAATAAAAAGAAAAACTATGATGTTCTTGTAAATTGCGCTCACAGTTTATCATTTAAACTATTTCAGGTCCCATGGATTGTACTGCGGATATCATAATTCAGTAAGTAAACTTGTGTGCATTGAAGTAAAGCTGTGCCAGTTCTTTTATGTATCTGCTACTGATACTTACACTCGTCATATCAGAAAGCCTCTAATAAGTACACGGTTACTCGAACAGAGCTGAAAGGAGGGTATGTTTTCAAATTTTATATTTGTGCAATGTATTATATCTCATTCTCCGAGTTCCGCTACGAACCTTGCTTCAATATTTTGAATTTATAGGAACTTAAAGACCGCATTCAGGGAGCCCCTCAAGAGAAAAGGAATATACATGGTTGATCCTGATGATAGAAGCTCAAAAAAGTCTGCTAAGCCATTGAAGGTGCTGTCCGTTGATGCTCTTAAAAAGGCAATAAGGTCAGTATGTTCTTTCGGAAAAAGCTCTATATTTATTTGTGGGGATTAACTGGTTGATGTTTTTGCCATAGCAATGGCGCAAGCAAAGTGACAACAAACCCCTACTCACAAGGAATTCGATTTCTAAACGAAATGACCGGTCTGAATCTTATAAGTTTCCTTAACAGCATACCTCAAACCAACACGCTTAATCAGTTATTGAGTTTTGGTATTTTATTACAGGAGCTAAGAGCTTACCAATTCTGAACAGTATACCAAAGAAGCTTAGCTCAGAGAAAAGGTGAATCTACACGCACCAAAGTTTTCCTCAGAACTTTTTGCATTCATGAGTAATTTTAAACATTGAAGCGACAAATTTGGCTACAAAAGTTGATACCACTCTTCCTCAGCAGGCCAGTGATTACGAAAATAAATCCTTCTGCGGCACATAGGCACCAGCCAACAGTTGATGCAAAAGGAAAACGACCTGCACATGTAAAAGTTCAGGTGGAGGAACCGAAGAAGTTCCCAGAGAAGATGATTGAACTAGACCTAATTATCAGCTCCGATGAAGAACTATGACGCACACATCAACCAGAACCGTCGGTTGTAAACTGGCTTATATACACACATGCTCCAGAGTCCAGAGACTAGAGTTGAGTTTCTTATGATATTCTGTTCTGTCTCTAAGGCCAGTCAAGCCATCTTGTAAATCGGTTTTGGTACGATTAACTTCACATCTCAATGTAATCTATTTCAGAAATAGATTCCTATTTTTACACCCTCTTCGGTGTCTTAAAATGTAAGGAAACAACTGATTCAAAAACGAATGAGACAGGATGATTCTTTCTCGAACCAAAAAGTGCAGTACAGATATCTAACTTGGAAAACCAACCGACTGAGTGTTTAATACCATTCTGCTTGCACAAGAAATTATACTCTAATTTCCTTTACCACAGAATGTGAACTCTGCTTTTGACGCGGCCAGCAAAATATGGTGATGGTGCCCAAGTTCGACCCCTTGTAAGATTCTTAAGTATAATTTACGCCCAAGTGGTAGAGCATGCTTTAAGCTGATATTCACTACTTGAAGAAATATTCTTTTGTGAGGATCTTTGTGTGGCTGTTGTTGTGTTACAAGTCTGACTTTATTCTGCTTGGTCCCCCGTCCAGCATTGTGAAAATTGTAGTTGGAGATGAGTGTCATAGAAGCCTCTGTCAGTGTTCGATTCTCAGTGGCATCAAACTCCTTCAATGATCATAAGTTCCATCAACCATGGAATCACATCTTGGAATCTTGATGTCACTTGTGTAATGATCATTTTACTTCTTTTATTCTCGGACAGCTTATTACGTCGTCTAGCTGGAACATATATGCTCTGCCCACTTTCGGAAATCTGAAAAGAATCGCATGTGGAGGACCTTCTCCAGTTTTCCACTATCAGCACCAAAGTCATTGTCATCCTCCTGTTCAATAAATACAGCCTTGCTTATGTATGTTCTGCAATTCCATGTGAGTTATTGAAACATTTGCTTCGCATAATTCAGTTCTGTTGCAGTGTAAGGAATGGCATCGAGGAGAATACTGAAGGAGCTGAGGGACATACAGAGAGATCCGCCAACATCCTGCAGCGCAGGTGCGAAACAATTAGTAATAGAAATCACAAGTCCATTTTTTCATAGAACCTTACACTTTCTGTTTTGCAGGACCTGTTGCGGAGGACATGTTCCACTGGCAAGCAACAATCATCGGCCCAAACGACAGTCCTTACTCTGGTGGAGTTTTCATCGCATCTATCCATTTTCCACCAGACTACCCTTTCAAACCTCCCAAGGTTCGTTACTGTTCCGGAAAGAAACATCTTTGTCTTCAAAAAATATTTCCTTCGGCTGGAAAAAATAAAGACCTCATAAATCTAGCGTCGCAGGTTGCTTTCAGGACTAAGGTGTTCCACCCCAACATCAACAGCAACGGTAATATCTGTTTGGATATTCTCAAAGAGCAATGGAGTCCTGCGCTCACCATTTCCAAGGTGAGATTCCTGTTCAGATATTTTTTTGGATCGTCTCATCTGATCAAATATAAAAAGACAGTGAACAATAGTCTTGATATTTACAGCAATTTTCTGCAGGTATTGCTATCAATATGTTCGCTTCTGACAGACCCAAACCCGGAAGATCCTCTAGTACCAGAAATAGCTCATATGTGCAAGACGGACAAGGTTAAGTATGAGTCCATGGCTAGAAGCTGGACACAGAAGTATGCAATGTGCTGATGCCGAGTCTCACTCAATTTCAACACATTATTACATGAATCTCCTATTCTTGATGTGACCAGATAATCTCAAATCCCTGCAAACTTTTTTTGTAATCAATAAATCAAAGGTCATTTCAGAAAACATCAAAGTATATAAACATTTGGCCATATAAACCAAAATGTACATGTCATGAAGACGTCGTGTTACGGACAGTACAGTCGGAACATTTCATAAGAGAATCAACTCAAATCACAAAAAAAGGTATTGCATTTGCTTAAATAACATCGGCAACAATATAAGCTAAACATGTCAACTATAGATGAAAAAAACCTAAGTAGAACATGTCCATGCTAGCAGCATTAAGGAGAACTTAACATACAATAAGGACTCACCTTAGGAGTCCCTCCTATACCGAGTCAGGGTTAAAGTTTTGTTCTGATGAGGTAAGGCTACTGTTATTGGATTCCTCGAGGTTGACGAGGTTGCCATACATTTTCAGAGATGCTTGGGAAAATTTTATCAAGGATTCGAATACGCTGCAGAACCCGGTTTGAAGGCCGATGAGTGTGATGTACTGAGTCTGTTGCATGCAGTTTTGATGCTTCTCTTTTTCATAGTCGAGTCTTTTACGTAGAGCGTCTAGTTGGTTTTTCTTGTCAGCTAGATCATCTTCTGTCTCACACTGGTCGTCAGAGAGTTTAATTGACAGGATCGGGTTTTGTACCTGCTTGAGTCGCTTTTCGTATTCTCTGGCTAAAGTCTCAACCTTGCACTTTTGTTGAAGTTCTTCGCCTTGTCTAACCCAGAGTGCTCTAACATCCCTAGTGAACCCTTTCATGGCAAACGACACGGACTGGTCTGGCAAAAGCTTGATTGACTGGAGCCAGTCGTGACATGTCATTAGAAGTGGAGGGCCGTTGGCAAGATGCACGTGAATCGAGGAGGGCCTTCGCTTACTCGGGTTAACCTCCACTTCCGTAGCCACAAACTTGGCCAACCAGTTATAAAGAGCTTCTACATATCCCTTTGTTGCGGCCACATAATTCATGAAGCATGTTCGCCAACTATGAAGCTCGATTTGAAGTTGAAATGTAGCGAGTCGTTGCGAATCAGTGCAGACCTTCCCATATGTTGGACAAGTAAAGGACTTTACTTCCGAAAGAATCCTGCTTTGGGTTTCATGTGCTACCAACAGAACCTTCCATCTCCGCATCAGGCTGCACGATGGAAGAAGATTATGTTATACTGTAATGATAAGCAAATCAAGTATTAAAAACATGGACCACGGTAGTAAGCAAACCCTTGTAGCAGCTCATGTATCTGAGGTTGTAACTCTTCATCTCTTAGCTTATCTATTCTTCTAGAGATTGATTCAGCACTTCGAATTGCAACCAAGATCCTAGCGTATAAATCTTTAACTGCAGCTCTCCTCTTATCTGTCCCTAATGCATCATCATCACCTTTTGCATCGTAGTGTTTTAACATGGAGCACTTTTTCTCATAAATTTTACGCGTGTTATCCCCAGACTGCCAAGCAATATTGACTTATCAAACCATGTAAATACAACATGCGTAAAAAAAAAATTAATTTACAATCAGCAATCGACATACTGTACCTTAACCTCCTCATAGAGTTTCTTTTCCCAAGCATATAATCTCTCTAAAGTCAGTGAGTGGCTTCCGGATTCCATTCCGACGTAACTATCAACTGAGTCACTATTGGCCGTCTCTGTCAATGCCAAGGAGCTCTTTGAGCTGGAAGCCACTAGACTCTTGCAAGATGAAGTTGATCGGTGCCACGCAATGGCAAGTAGTTTGGTTGAGTTTTCTGCATTTTGGTTATCTTAAATCAAACAATGCGGAACATCCACTGCAAAATGTACGAAAATAAAAGAAGAATGCTCCCAACTCCTCGGATGAAGGTTGATCCTTTTACGGCATAAGGCCATAAATGCTATCCCAACCCGGACAAAGGTTACCGAGACCAGCAAGCACCATAATTATCATATTTTACCAAAATCTATCAAGCAAAGCTAGATGGAATCATAGAGATCCCAAAGGACAAATGCAAGGGAATATGCTAGAAGGACATGATGACACTCGGAGCGAACCAGAGAAAGTGGTAAATTCGGCTAGGCCGGGAATCTAATAATGGTACCCCGAAATCAGGCTTTACAGTGCCTTTCCATCTGTCCCGATAAGATGTATGCACTCAAAGTTTGTATGGAAAGGCACAACATCCAGGATAGGCCATTAAGCTAGCCATAAGTGATGTAAATTCAAAAACCGCCGTGATCACTGAGTGCGGCGGGGTTGCTCATAAGATTCCATACTCCTAAGAAATACTAAAAACACTTTGTAAATTTATTTCAAGCGGACAAAAATTTAATACCTTTAATTTCCTCCAAATTTGATTGTAAATGAATCCGGTTGACCTCGAGCATCCTTGAAACCTCCTTGCCTGAGTAATAGGCTTTAAGGAAATAGTCCTCAATGTCACCCAATGCCTCCAGCAACTCTCTACCAATTTCAGGTGCGACCTTTTTCTGCTCTTCTTCAGTCCCCGCACCCTCCACATTTCTAGTACTATTTACGACCATATCATCATTGTCATTTTTCTGGGTTACAATCACTTTCTCAACAACATTTTCTTCACTATCAGACTCTCCACGGTCCTCCTCAAGTTCAGGTATTCCTTCTTGTTCCCTCACAGCCTTCAAATCCTCTTCATCGTAACTTCCGCTAATTCCTTCAGGCCTAACCACACCTTCGAATGGATTGAAAAAGTCCCACCTAAAATCCTCATTTTCAGATTGGATTGGGATTGGTGGTGGCATTTGCATGTAATAGTGCCCATTCACATGCTTCTCTTGCTGATGCTGATGCTGATGCAGCTGATGGTGAAGTTCTTCAGCCTCATCTTCAGACCCAGATGATTCTGTACATGTAATTGACTGACACTCATCTTGGTTGGTTGTAGAATGTTCCAAAAGTGGATTATGAGGATGAGAGTCTTCCTCAACTTCATGAGGATCGCAGTAGGTGATCAAAAAAGGAGGATTTGGTGAAGAATGTCTGGCAACAAACAACTTAATAGCAGCTGAAACTGCAAACAAAGACTTGTTGTATTTAATATGTGCTTCTGCTAATGCATACCTTCTTTCAACAGCTGTTTTCAAATAATTCTTCCTTTCTCTCAAAATTGTTACAACTTCCTCTTCCACCTCAAGCTTTGAGGCCACACACCCCATTATCTCAAGCTTCAAAAAAGTTTAGATTTTTACAACAATTTCAAGACCGGAGAGTTGAAAGATTGAAGCTTTTTTGGTTACTGCTGATTAGTGGAGAAAAAGGTGAGATTTTTACAACAATTTGAAGACAGAGAAGTTACAGATTGAAGCTTTTTTGGGAATGGTGATTAGGGTTTCATAGAGTTTACAAGGAGGGTGAATGGGGTTGAGACTGAGAAAAGATGATGTTGTGTTAGTGTGGCTAAGTGTTTTGGCAATGTGATGTTGTATGGTTTAGCAGACAGAGTTAAGGTTAGTCATTGGTGAATGTAACTGTAGCAACATTATGATTGTACATTTGGTTGCAGAAAAAAAAGTTAGTGAGTGAGAGTGAGAGGAGGTTTTTTTTGCAGGTTTGTAGGGGCTCGAGATAGAAAGACACTGAATGATGGTGGTTTTGGAATTACAGTATAGAACTCCAATGAAATTGAGAAAAATCATCTATTTATTTTAATGATTTTTTAAGAAAATTATTTGATTTTGGTTTCCTATGAATTTCAGTAAAACTGATAACTCATGTGATAAATATAAATTACAGTATTGTTAAATAAGTTGGACTAGTCCTACCATTGTTGTTGGATTTGTGGTTGCTGACTGCTGTTGTCTGCAAATCAAAATAGAGCTTGGAGCAGCCACTCACTGATTCAGTGAGTGTTTACATTTTTTTTTGCAGGATAGTCTGGCTGAAAGAGAAAAGAGGAGTCAAGTTAGTGTTTTTTTTAACCCAATTTCTTCAAAACATTTCTCATAATTGAGGAAATTAAACATATATAGGTAAAGAACAATGTTATTAGGGGGGTCAATTATAAAACCAAATAAAGCATTTGATAGTGTATTTATTTGGAAATCTCTGTTTATTTGTAAATGG
>JAWWMW010098441.1:0-11127 GCA_035048345.1 Echeveria elegans
GTGATATGGATGGAGAACAAGAGGTAGATTACAGCTCAAACCCTTCTGAACGAGAGGGCTAGAGACATCAGCATATTGACGCTGCTGTGGTACCTTGAACCGAAAACCTTGTCATATGTTGCGCACCCAAGTCCCAACCATTGCTTCTGCTGCTGTGACCTCAACCTGGGATTCAGAATTTCAGATTGAAGTAATCACGTTACATTTTTATACATGTGATATTATCTTTGGGAGTGGAATCTGATCGACTCCTTCAATATTTGTCTCCCGCTCAAATACGACATGATACAGTAGTTTTTACCTTATGACTCAAAAGCATCATTGCTATTTTAAGCTTTTAGGTAACTTAAGTATGACGCTGTGTGTGGACTGCGGATTTTAAAATGCATCATTACTACTCCGTACTTGCTTCTTGTTTAGGGTGCACTAATTTCTGTAGGGAAACTGAACAATCATGATTCATGGATATACGTACTTCTAGTATCAGTTTTGATTTGGTTGTAAGTTAAAAGTTAGACGATCTGTTTGGTTTATGAAAAAATCGGTAAATGTAAAAAAATGGTGAAAATAAGTAGGCAAATTTATTCCAACTTTCACCCGTTTGCTGAATAGTTGTTTTCTGAAGTTTTGAATATTTTTGAATTTTTTTTTATGAATTTTTTTTAAGAAGGGTGTGCTGCGAGCAAACAATCATCAAAGTTGAGATTATATAAAAATAATTTAAAGTTGAGATTATTCCCAGCAAATGGGTGAAAGTTGAGATTATTTATAACAAAATTTCCAAAATAAGTATAGTAAAGTTTGATTGCTCATTTACAAATGAAAATTTAACCAAGAGTCATATTAAAAACTTACCAAATTTTTCAGGAAATTTTTTCTGAGCATTATGTTTCCTCAAAGTTTACCCTGATAGCATGAAAACGCTAGTTTACCCTGATAACATGAAAACGCTGAGAAGTTTGAGATTCGGTGCACACGTCGATTACACTCTTTGTACGTTTGAAAATAACTATCCGAACAAAAAAATAACTATTTGAACAAAAAAAAACAAAAGAAAAAGATTTACTGATTTACTTTTATTTGAGGTAAGTTATGTATAGTTTATTTTCTATAATAATATTTATACATATAATAGAATTGGTTTTGTTCTATCTCCATCATCAACACTTGTGTAATCTTGAAAATGTTTCTGCCTTCTATCAATTATTATTACAAACCATATCATCAATCTTATATTTGATCGTGTATTTGACCGACTGTTAACCGGATAGATTTCACATTCGAGAGTATTTGACTGTGTTTTATAAATTATTGAGCAGAGTATTTATAGTATATGACTATACATTCTTTCGATTAATATAATGAATGCGATGATTAGCATATTGGATACACATTTCCTTCGAGCGACACGCTAGTTATTAATAAATGAAAAGGAAAAAAAACCTCGTCCGAAAATCCTTACACAAACTAATATGATTTACATACATATAAATCATACTAGTGGAATGCTAGGGTGCACCATAGTTACCGTGAGGACTAAATTAGTTCCTGAAGAAGTCCCAAGTCTCTCCTCAGACTCTGAAGTAGGCCGGCGGCTTTAACTGGGAAATTCATCTCACAGCAGCAAATCAAAAATGGCTTCCACCGATCGAGAAACCCTAAATCCACTTCCTCCGCCAGAGACCATATCATCTCCTTCCGACGGATGGATTCAGCGCATCGTCAGACCTACACTCGTCGCAGGTCCTCTCTTTCTCATAAATCCTAAATCTCAATTCTTCGAAATTTAGGTCCAGTTTATAAACACATTTTGAAAAAAAGTTTTGAAAAAGTTTTAAAATAATTTTGAAACTCATTTTGAATGACTTTTTCGTTAATTGCATTCCTAGACTTATATGTGTTTATATCTGCGTAACCCAAAATCCATACCAGTGGGGATATTACATAATTGCATTCCTAAACTTAAATCAACTAAACCTTTTCAAAATCATTCCACTCTATTTTTCAGAAATCATTCGTAGTAGTTCATGAGTACTTTTGGTGAAATTATCCCCCTGTCATCTCTTTTATAAAATCTTCTACAAAAACCTGTCAACAAAACCAACATTTTAGAACCCCCACAACTACTCGTAGGACTGTCTAAAAGCTAAAATTGTTTTCTCAACTAAGTTACACCGTTCTCTTGGGTACGACACTAGGTCACCCTAGTAATTATAAATTTTGTTTGACGCAATCGTGACACCACTTTACGACACGTCAAAATGGGGCGCCGTTGCCGGGGACATTTGATCTCTAGAATTCCTAGAATTCCTTGCTGCGACATTTGATCTCTTCTTGAAATATTCCCCGTTCTTTGACAATCGTCGCAGTTTTTTACAAACTCGTGTGCATCCTTGAACAAGGTAAACCAATAGAATTTGCATTGAAGTACTCGTGACGCTATTTTGGAAGTGAAACTGTGTCCTCCCGAGGGTGACGAGTGGCATTCGTGTAGGACCCTACGTTCTTCTAATTCCGCGACGCACTTCCTATATATTTCGTCGAGTCCTAACTTATCTAGATACGGCTCGTCCCAGTAGTATCTGGTTACGTTCCTTAAGAATTTCTTCCTCTGAGGTAAGTGACCTCGGGTGGTAGGATATTGCACACTAAGTAATTCACGAAGTCCGCGTACTAATATGCTTTCGACATACGTTTCTCTGCTGACATCAGTTGCGCGATGTCCGCCTCCAGTAGGTCTTCGCCAATGAACGTATCCTCGATGGGGTCTTCCGTATTCGCGATGTCTTTGAAGAGTTCTAATCGTGACAGGTGATCAACTACAACGTTCTTAACGTCTTTCTTGTCCTTGATCTCTATATCAAACTCTTGAAGTAAGAGGATCCATCGTATTAGCCTAGGTTTGGCGTCTTTCTTATTCATCAGATATTTTATCGCTGCGTGATCCGTATAAACTGTCGTTCGCGATCCTAATAGGTATGTCAAAATTTATTAAAGGCGTAGACGACTGTCAACATCTCCTTCTCGGTGGCTGTGTAATTGACTTGGGTAGCATCAAGAGCCTTACTCAAGTACTGAATTACGTGTAATCGTTTGTCCATTCTTTGACCCAATGTTGCCCCGATTGCGTCATCGCTTGCATCGCACATCAACTCGAACGGGAGGTCTCAGTTCAGAGCATGCACAATTGGTGTAGTGGTCGAGGATTCCTTAAGGGTTTCAAAGGCATGAAGACATTTATCATCAAATTCGAATTTCACGTCATTAGCTAATAGGTTTGTGAGAGGTTTCGTGATCTTGGAGAAGTCTTTGATGAATCTTCGATAGAATCCTGTGTGCCCCAAAAAACTTCATACTCCCTTCACGTCTCTTGGCGGTGGGAGTTTTTCAATTACCTCAACTTTCGCTTTATCGACTTCAATTCCCTTTTTTATATACGAGGTGTCCTAGGACTATTCCTTCCGTGATCATAAAATGGCACTTCTCCCAATTCAAAACTAAGTCCATCTCGATACACCTCTTCAAAATATTGTTAATATTAGATAGACAGTCGTCGAACGAATGACCGTGTACCGAGAAGTCGTCCATAAAGACCTCCATGGTTTTCTCTAGATAGTCCGCGAATATGGACATCATACATCGTTGGAATGTGTCGGGCACGTTGCACAAACCAAAGGGCATATGTCTATAAGCAAACGTACCATAAGGACAAGTAAATGTTGTCTTTTCGATCCTCGGGGTGAATAGGTATTTGGAAGAAACCACTATACCCATCGAGAAAACAAAAGTATTCATGTCCGAATAATCGTTCAAGCATTTGATCGATAAAAGGAATCGAGAAATGATCCTTTTAGTCGCAACGTTTAACTTTCTATAATTAGTGCACATGCGATATCTGGTAACTGTCCTAGTTGGGATCAGTTCATTTTTCTCGTTCTTTACCACGGTTAATGCTCCCTTCTTGGGAACGACATGAATTGGATTTACCCAGTCAGAATCAGGCACATAATATATAATACTGGCATCCCTAAGTTTTGTTATCTGTATCAAAATGACTTCTTCTAGTTTCAGATTAAGTCTACGCATAAATTCCCTAGATGGTTTAACATTATCATTGAGTCTGATACGAAGCAGGCATACGCTTGGGCTGATCCCTTTTAAATCTTCTATAGAATGTCCTACAATATTTTTATGCATACGTAAAACATGCAGTAGCCTAGATGTCTCATCATCATTAAGCGAAGAGTTAACAATTACAGGCAAGGTATTGTTTACTCCAAAGAATTCGTACCTTAGATTCGGGTGGAAAGGCTTCAATTCCAAACTGAATTTCTTACCTGGCGACTCTTCTTTATTGCCCATATAAATCTTCATCAATGATCGTAGGTATCCTCCTCATATTTAAGGCGCATCACTTCACTAACATCGGGTGTTAGTTTCGCAATATCAAATGATTCAACAAGGTTATAGTCCATAGAGCAAGTGGGAGATTTCAACATATTAGACAATTGAAACTTGATTTTTTTTCTTTTCCTAGATTCAGCTCTATTGTACAATCCCCACAATTGATTAATGCCTTAACAGTATTCAGAAAATTCTATCCAAGATAACAGGAATTTCAGTGTGCGGGTTATCATCCATTTCTAAGACATAGAAGTCTACAGGAATATAGAAATTTTCTATCTTTATGGGCATATCTTCCAAGACACCAAATCACACTCTTTTTTACTTATCTGCTAGTCTAATGATGAGGGGTGTTTTTGCTAATCTTCCTACGTTTAATTTTTCATAAAGGATGTATGGCATAATGGAAATCACAGCCCCTCAATCACACAAAGCATCGTCTATATCCATATCTCCTACTGTAATCGGAATAGTGAAAGAACCAAAGTCATTTGCTTTCCTAGGCATGTTATGTTGAATAATAGCATTACAATTTGCATCTAAAGCAACATGGTCTACACTTTTCAACGCACATCTATCTTTTAAAAACTTAGCGTAAGTTGGCATTTGATAAATTATCTGTGAGAACGGAAGTGTAACGTGCAACTTTTCTAAAATTTCAGCAAACTTGTTGAAACTTGCCTTCTTCAACGCTTTGACTAGTCTTTGTGGGAAAGGAACGGGCGGAACATAAGCTAGAGGTTCGACATAAGACGGTTATTCTTCCTCTTCAGCCTTCTTCGCTTTCTCGGATTGTTCTTTCCTCTCATCCTCTGAACTTGGAACTCTCCTAGTCGGTGTTGGTTCTTCGAGAACCTTGCCGCTCATAAGAGTGATCACATTTACATCAGCAGCTTTTATGTTCGGTTGGGAAGGTAATTTACCCGGATGTGTAGACGAGCTAGAAGCTTGTTGGGCGAGTTGAGTCTCTAACATTTTCCGGGCTACCCTCTCCTGCTGGAGTTCCGATGTGAGGAATTGAAAACTCTTTTCTTGTTGAACTTGCATTGCCAACATTTGAGACATGATTTGAGATAGTGAAGGTTTTTCGGATCTCTTTTCTTCTTGTCTTGAGTTGTATCCTTGATTTATGTTAGGTCCACACGAGTATTGCCCTCTGGGCTGATTTGCTCCTTGGTATTGCGTCCTTTATTGACCTTGGGGCGCGTTGTATTGGTTCCAGGGCTGAGGTTTATTCGTATTCGGACGTTCTTGCCTTGGTGGAGGTACGTATGGTTTGTCGTATCCTCACGCGATGTAGTTCACGTCTTCTTTGTGATTGATCCCTCTCGAGTCTTCTTGTACTTCATTAGCTTTGTATACCGGTTGTTCTCTTTTTTTGTGCAAGAGAACTGACGTATGTATTTGATCGACTGATTTCGCGAGGGTCTTGACTGTTTTAACGAGTGAGTCTAAGTCTTCTCTGACGTTCGACTTCGAGCTTGATTCGCTTTCGTCTTTCTTCAGGTGATTGCGTTCTCTGCCCCATTGATGGTTGTTCCTGGCAATTTTCTTGATGATATTGAATCCTCACGCGATGTAGTTCACCTCCGCTGACTTGATCCATTCGCGCGCGCGTTCTCGTTCATCCCGTCGTAAAATGCGGATATCAATTCTCATTTGCTAAATCCGTGATGCGGGCAGTCACGTAATAAACCGCGAAAGCGTTCGTAAGCTTCGTAAAAAGATTCTTCGTCCGGTTGGACAATCTAACTAATTCTATCCATAATCTTTTTTACTTTAGTCGGTGGGAAAAATATTGTTTTACGAAAGCTTGGGCTAACGACTCCCAAGTTCGAAACGTTTTTGGATCGTAATTGGTGAGCCAATCTTTAGCCTTATCTGAGAGAGAAAAGGGAAACAATTTCATGTAAACCGCCTCTTGTGGTACCCCGGTGTTTTTGTAGGTTCGACACATTTCGGTGAAATTATTAAGATGATGGTGAGGGTTACTGTATCAATCGAATTGGTCACCCTTGACCATATGAATTAACCCTCCCTTTATATTGAAATCATAACATTCGTCATCGGGAATATAAATAGATGAATCATAATTACCGATGGTTGGAGTTATGTAATCCCCGACGGGTTTCTCCTCGTTGTTGGCCATTGCATGCGGCCTATCTTCGTGTCTTTGAGCGGCTGCTCTCCTTGATGGGTCTTGCTGATTTGCCTGCTGGATAAGTGCGGGATCGATCTCGAGCTGATGATTGCCTTGAGGCTCCATTATGATGCAATACTAGTATGGATTCATCCATTGGGATTCTTTCCCGAATTATAGTACTCATGGGTTTGGACTAGACATTTAATCGAGCACCTAACCCTCATTGCATAAGCGTAGGATAAGTGTATTTGGTTTAACCTTAAATCATTCATGAAATGTGTATAGAAATCACATTATATCGATCGTGAGTAGTATAGGGGATTTGTCATACCACTGTTATCAAGGACGACTACTCACTCATGTCGAGGGAGTATGAACACATACTGAAATGATAAGGGAATGAAATTGAAAGTAAAAGTGCAGAAAAATAAAGTAGAACAAATAACTTTTCTATTGAACTTACTTGGATCTTCGAAGTTACAAAGGAACTAAACTAATCTTCAAATGGAAATGAAAAATGTATGAAGGAGAGTGTTTCTGAACTTTTGGGCAGAGTTTTCCCTCTTGAAAAATCTGCTTTTTGCCTTGGGGGAGTGCTTTATTTATAGAAAAATGGTGGTGACTTTTGGTTCCCCCGAAATGTCATCATCCTGACGCAGCTTCATTGTTTCCGCAAAACAAAGTCTTTATACTCCGAATCTCGATCTGACTTGAACATGAGTTTTAGATTTTCTGTCCTCTTTCTAATGCACTTTGTTTCGTCGCAATCGAACATCGGATGCTCCCTGTGGAGCAATTCAAAGCTTCGAAAGTCAGAGCTGTCTGCAGGTTTGCTCGGTCAAGCAGAATGCTCACTCGATCGAATAACATGGTCACTCAATTGAGTGAACCCTCTCTAGACCACTCGGTTGAGTATCTTTGGTCACTCGATCGAGTAGAATGGTCACTCGGTCGAGTAGACATTCTGCACGGTTTTGATGCTGATTTGGACCCTTTTAACGTCCGAATCAGTCGTTGTGGTCAACATAAGAGTTGTAGGGCTTTGAGTTAGCTTTCCAACGCAGTTGTTTTTGGCTCGATCGGATGTCATAGGCGCTCTGTGGAAGCCTCACAAGGTCCGAAGGTGCGGAAGACCAAAAAACTGCCGATTTTGCTCTTTTTGTTCTCGTTTTTGCTATGTTCTTCTCTAAGCTTCTACAATCATCATAAAGAGTGTTTTATACCTGAAATAACAATGTGAGTGTAGAATTTGATCGATCTTATATGATAAAAGCGAAGAATATAAGCAAATAAATGTCCAAATAATTCACTATTTTGACACCATCACCCACATATGAGCATTACTAGCTAATCGTTACAAGATTCTTTTGCCTTCTTCCAGGGTGTGCTCTATCAATGATCCGCCAGCGCGTAGGTCTACCATAGCTCTAACGTTATAATCGAGTGCATCAGAGAAGTATTGCATAATTAGCCACTTTTAGAGTTCGTGATGGGGGCATCCACTCAAAAGTCCTTTAAACGTTTCACATGCTATATAAAGTGGTTCTCCTTGGTTTTGAGTGAAGTTCAATATCTTCACCCAGTATTGACTTGTTAGGCGAGAGAAAAGTATTGAGAAAGGAATGTCTGTGCAAGATGTTCCCAAAGAGTCAAAGGTGTTCGGAGGGTGACTCCAAAACCACTCGTTGACTTTCCTAGAAGGTAAAGGGGAAAACTCTTAAGCATAATGCATTTCTACTTACTCCATTAATTTTAAAAGTATGAAGAAGTTGTAAACGAGTTGAGATGTGTGTTGGGGTTTTCACTAGAGAGAGATCCCTAAAAAACACTATATTAACCTCCATGTGGTCGCTAATGTCATTTTGCGACCACTTACTGGTCGCTAATGATGGTCGCTAAAACGTCGGTCGCTAATGAAACTTTGCGACCACGTCGTCGCTAATTCATGTGACAATTTGCGACCACAAATCTTTACGACCATGTGGTCGCAATTTATTTATAAAATTAAAATTTCTAAAATTTTATTACTTAGAGACCACGTGGTCGCAATTTATTTATGAAATTATAATTCCTAAAATTTTATTACTTTGCGACCACGTGGTCGCTAATTATTTATGGAATTATAGTTCATGAAATTTTATTCGTTAGCGACCACATGGTCGCAAATCGTCGATTAATTTAAAATCCTAAAATTCCCCTAGTTTGCGACCACGTGGTCGGTCAATAAAAAATAAAAATAAATATTCTTTAGCGACCACGTGGTCGCAAATCGTCGATTAATATAAAATCCTAAAATTTTACTAGTTTGCGACTACTTGGTCGGTAAATAAAAAATAAAAAATATATATTTTGCGACCACGTGGTCGTAAAAATGTAATTTTGATAATAAAAAATAAAATAAAATAAATTTAAAATATTTCATTAATAAAATTTTAAAAATAAAAAAATTAATAAAAAAATTTAAATTTAAAATATATAAAATCGAAATTGTTTTAATAAAATAATAGTTTGCAAAATATTAAATCGAATACAGACTAATCTAAATCTGCATCCGAAACTGGCGGCGACGGCGGTCTGCGGGAAGAGGAAACGCCGCCCTGAGTGGCCCTTATATATCTCGGTCATAAATAGGTCCATCCTCCGTTAGTACTCTCGTTGGGCCGCCTCCATTTCCTCCAACTTCGCTCGTTGAGCCTCCCTCATTTCTTGCATCTCCTTCTGCATTTGCTCCATTTTTTGCATCATCTCGTCACTGCGGCGCTGCAGCTGCGCCGGACGAGATGCCTCGCGCCTGGAGTAAGAAATCTGTCGGTGAAGTAGTCTGGTGCTGCTCCGCCCACTCCAAAAACTGCACCGCCTGGCCCACCGCCTACTCCAAAAACTGCTCCGCCAACCTCCGCCCACCGCCTCGTAGTAGGCCTCGCAGGAATCTTGAAAGGACAGCGTCTCCTCGGACTGTTGGGTGCTTCTCTGAGTGACGATCTCTCGAGTCAATACACATTAAATATGTATTAATGTAATGATTAATATATACAACTATTAACAATTAAATAACTTAACACTATCTCCTGCGAGCGCTGATCCACAAGCTCAGTACGCTCCAGCGCGCGTGCGTGAGTGTGGAGCATCAACTCGTGAGGCAGGATTTCGACTCTGTAACATTTTCTAAAATAAATTAAATTCCATTAGCGACCTAGTGAATATCGCAAATGATTACAGAAAAATCAACACTTAGAAAAATATCGACTCTGTAACATTTTCTATAAAGTATTTGCGACCACGTGGTCGCTAATGGAATTTAATTTATTTTAGAAAATAAACTTTGCGACTACATAGTCGCTGATTTAATTTAATTAGTTTTAAAATATAACAATTGCGACCACGTGGTCACAAATTAGGGACCACGTGGTCGCTAGTCTCTTATAAGATTTTCGTATTTTTTCTCGTTTTGAGCCTTTAATATTTGAATCATTCTTTGGACCCAACATATGAATCGTAGCATTTTGAAGCACCTTTACTACATATTTAGTTTCGTCTTTATCGGATCAACGACGCATCTTTTAGCAGCATTCAAAACACACGTTAGAATTCTTGTAAAATATGACATATGTTGCTCAACACATTAAATGCTTCTAGAATATTCATCGTTGATCTGATAAAGACGAAACAAAATCTGTAGTAAAGGTGCTTCTAAATGTTACGATTTATATGTTGGGCCCAAAGAAGGATTCAGATATTAAAAGGCTCAAAACGAGAAAAAAAAAACGAAAATCTTATAAGAGACTAGTGACCACGTGGTCGCAAATGATATTTTTCAAAATAAATTAAATTACATTGGCGATCATGTGGTCGCAAATAGTGCATAGAAAATGTTACAGAGTCAAATTTTTTTATTAATGTTGATTTTTCTATAATCATTAGCGATCACGTAGTTGCTAATGTAATTATATATTTATGAAAAAATAATATACATTGATATGAAATGATAAAATAAATACAAAAAACCCATTACCGACCACGTGGTCGATAGTAAACGGCGCAAAAAATTTTACCGCCAATATTAGCGACCACGTTGTCGCTAATAAACGGCGCCAAATTTTTAGCGCCAACATTAGCGACCATGTAGTCGCTAACTGGACGCTAAAAATTTCTGAGAAATTCGGGCACCAAAATTAGCGTCCAGTGTATACTCTGCGTCCAAGGGGTCGCAAAGTAGCGACCATTTTGGATGGTCGCTAAGTGGTGGTCGCTAATACGGCAGTTTGGTGTAGTGTGAGCTCTTCTCGAAAATACCATTCCTCTAGATCTGTTTTAATTCTCTGCTCCTCCTAGAATTATTTCTTGCGTTCTTTCCTTCTGACAAACCTGCTCCAAATAAGATCTTAATTTTCTTACATTATCTCGTACTGAACCCACTGATGACCTATTCTATTCTGATAAGTTCTTTGAACATGTTTGTAATGTTTGACTTAAAGATTTAGGGTCCGTTCTTTTGAGCTGAACTGAAATTGAACTGAACAGAAAATTTAAAAATAATTAATAAATTACATTTGATTATTATTTTTTATTTTAAAAATAGT
>JAWWMW010098452.1:0-11127 GCA_035048345.1 Echeveria elegans
AGGATTAATGTAAATATTGTGTTTCCATATTTGCCCATTTTTAATTTAAAAATCATTTAATATTGTGATTTAATCTGAGACGTGAGATAAATCAAATGAATGGACATGATCTTTTTATACTTTTTATTTTAAACATCCATTTTTATTTGATCCACTCCCATGGTAATTTAATGGAAATTATAATCTAAATATTGATTTTTTTGTTTTCATTTTCCTTCCCTAAATATTTAAGACAACGCTCCACTTTTCTTTTTCTTTTTTCCAACCGAAACGGAAAAATAGATGGTTAGAATTTCTTCTATATAAAATTTAGAGTGATTGTTTGGTTGTTAAAGAAAAAGTCATAACTAAATCAATTTTTCTTTCAGAATATTGAAAAAAAAAATCATTTTTCTTTAAAAAAATTCGTTAATTTTTATCTCTGTATTTTTTTCTGTGAGATCAACTAAAAATATTCATGCATTCCCCTTTTCTTCAGCAACTAAAATCAAATAACCTGTTTTGCCAACAATGTTACATACAACTTTCTGAAAGTGAGCACAAGTCTTAAGGCCTTACCAATCTGTTTCATAGTTAGTTACCTGCGACTTGCAAAGTGATGAATCCGTATCCCTGGATTGGATGCCTACATATTCGAAAATATAAGTATTGTTCACATCATAAATCCTGATACAGACCGGGACAAACGTTATTCTTTTCAGTCAGTCATTACATCAAAGAAGGCTTTTGCTTCATACCAAACCAACAGCGGTACATTTTTCTACCACGGATAAAAAGCCCCAAGAGGGATATCCAACTTGGTAGCATGTATGGAACGCCTAGATAAACCCTGCGCCAAGCAAGGGTTCCTCAAAAATGGAAAATTATTTACTTTTGCTTTTCAAGGTTTTACTCTCACATGGTCCAGCATATACTTGCAACTGCACTTCCATATGTGATATGTAAGTTATCATCTTTGCTGAGTCCTAGGTTGATATTGTGGGGGCCTTGAAGCTCGAGGTGAAGGGTCGGGGTTCTCCGAAACTTCCACTTGAGTAGGTAATGTATTACGGAAACTATCTTGCCCAGTCTGTTCAGCACTTTCAGATGTTTCTGCCCAAATCCAAAACAGGTATTCACTGTATCAAAATTCCATGATTGCAGTAAATGATTTACACAAGTTCAAATACAACATACCGAACAACGTTTTAACGGAGGGTCTCTTTGACTTAGTATTCCTTTTCCTCAGTTCAGCTGTTACATTGATTGAATGCAACTTTATTAGTAATCAGAAGAGTTCAAGTAGAAAAGGGCAGCTAATTCCTAATGTGTGATTACCGGGCCAGTAAGTGCGCCAGTGGTTTAACTTTAACATGTGCATATTCATGTCAAAATATTTCATAATTTTCTAAGTTCATGCTTACCCATGCCTGGCACATGATTCTCATTGACAATTTCGAAGTTCTTGTATGTATACCCCACAAAATTAGCATCTTTCGAAGGTAGCATCTGCAAAAAAGGAGTTCTTGCAATAAAATATCATACTACAAAAGCAGTGTACTTCTGAGTCTCATGAGAGCTAAGAGACAAACCTTTCTCCAAGGACCTGATTTGGATGATGACTCTATTGAAACTGCAGACTGTGCACCAAACAATTTAAAGTTACACTCAAATGACACGAATGAGCACAAGCCATGTACCTGTGCTATTTTGAAGCAGTTAAACATGGAATACCACTGCCCATTGATTGCTTTGCAGAGTTGGGTTACAGGCCACACTTGACTGAGGGCTCATGGTTAATATAATATTACAGTTTACAAGACAAATTAAGTAATTGGGCAAAGCACAGTGACAGACAGCCATGGAGGCTGAATCATCTTGCAACCTAATGATTCATCCTAATTTGCACACATAAAAGAACAGCATTCTATATTCAAATCATATGATGTTTTGTTTGAAATCACCTTACTACTCCGTGTTTTATTACTTTCAGGTGAATTGAATTATTGAACATTAACATTTTTCTACCAAATGTTTAAACCCCGTTTGGTTTGTAGAAAATATGATGGATGGAAAGAAATTTTTAAGGGAAAATGAAAAAGTATGTTTGGTTACTCTTGAGAAAATGAAAATCTAACATAAAACCTTATATAAATTTTGCGCGAGGGAAAATTATTTACTCAACTTTCCATTTTAGTTCCTTTCTCAAAACTTTCCATGATCCAAACGGAGCATTAGGAAAAGACAGAAAACATTGGAATTCAACCATAACCAGTTAACTTTTTTGTTTGGGTTTATTACCGGAAACAATCCGTAAAATATGAGTTTTTTCAATAGCCACCTGTAAAATGTGATATTAACTCTATTAAAATATTCTTTTACCAATAGTCATCCATATAAAAATAATCAGTTCAATAAACACCCACCCAGTGGAAAATAATTCATAAAAAATAACAAAAAACTAAAAAACAATCAAAACTTCAGAAAATAAAAATAAAAAAATCACCCATTTACTTTCATATTTAATAAAGAAAATTATGCCTTAAGAATATTTTTGTATAAATTTAATTCGATATTCAAAATTTTACTAAATTTTGGCACAAAAGTTTATAAAAAATATAAACAAATTATTTAATAGTTTTCAATTAATGTTTTAAACGTCTCTAAATTTGAACATAATTTTATAATTTTATTTGTTATTTTTTATTGAACAAATTGTCAATAGGTGGTGTTTATAGAACTGATTATTTTTATATGGGTGGCCATAGGTAAAAAAAATTTTATGGGTGGCTATTGGTAATATTACATTTTACGGGTGGCTATCGGAAAAATCTGTATTTTACGGGTGGTTTCCGGTAATTAACCCTTTTTGTTTTCTTGTTTTGTTTTGTCTTTTGCAATTTTCTCATACCTCTTCAAACTTCTCAAAGTTTTGGGTATCCAGTTCATCATTGACTTCTGGTATAAAAGCAGCTTTCATATGATATAATCTGTCCCACTGGATGTTTTTAAACCAAGGGTGTGCCTGGTGCCAATGAAAAGAATAAAAAATAAAAAGACAGTAAGCTTCGTGGAACAAACACCCAATGATTTGATAGTCACCCGTGCCACTTACTTTTATCTCATATGCGCCTCTGGTTCCAATCCTTTGCTCTACATTACACAATAGCCTACAAATCAGATCTTTAGCTTCAGCGGAAAGCTTCACTTCTTCAGGAAACTTCAAATGATTTCTCCAATTTACAATCTGCACAACAGTATTTAGCATGCTATGATTATAGACCAAACCAAGCTAACGAATGTGTAATGTAACCAACAGGGCATAATCTCGATTGATGCATCAGGGTCAGAAATCATGCAAGACCAATCATCAACGAAAACATTATCCAAAACTCTATTTGGCAACAGGAAGACATTACATGATTAGCATCTACGTTAAAATACCAATGTTGGCCACACTCCTGTAATGACTTTCAAAGGGAATTTACGCACGGTTAGAAATACAAGAAATCAGTGAATTGTTGAAACCGATATGACCCCGCTGGGAAAGATAAATTTACATGTATGCACAAAGCCTGATATTCAATCCACTATAAATAAAACCAACCAAGGGACAAGACTAACTAGTCACCAAATAGAGCAGCTATACACTTGTGGATACCATTAAGTACCACAACAAAAGCAAGATAAACCGCTAAGCGTGCTAGCAGCTACAACTGCGCCAAGTTTACCTTACGGCAAGTTGACATCGGTTCTTCGGAGTAAAATGGAGGAAACCCAACAAGCATTTCATACATGATTGCCCCAAGAGACCACCTAATGTAAAACATATTTGAGCATCTCACAGAGCAGACTGGTAATATATAATCAATAGTTTTATTAAGTTCAATAAGTTGACAACGAACCAGTCACACTCCATTCCATATCCCTTCTTTAATAAAACTTCAGGCGCAATGTAATCAGGAGTGCCCACCGTTGAGTAGGCCTATAAAATTTTAAATTTAACATAATGGGTTATTAGTCCATAAAGAAATAGCTTTTGATGAAGAAATGGATTCAATTCAACGGCACATACCACATAGCTAACTAGCTAAGTACATTAAAAATTTCTCAACGGATAAATGTGAATGACATGCATTTGTATAGTAAGGCTGTAGATACATAAAAATAATCACTTCTCAAATCAAATGCATCAGCATAGTTATTAATATGCTAGTGTGAAAAGTGAAAACTCATTCAAGATGATTCCTCTGTTAATGCAAAGAACATACCAACATCCGCCTATTCTTTTGCCAGTGTAACAATTGTTCCTGTTGCGTTCGTTTAGGTGCAGCGGGCATACCAATATTACTAGTACCTTCTGGATAAGGTTGCCTTTGTCCTCCAATACCATAGTCTATATCGTTCAGATTAGGAAAATTACTGCACTCCAGGGGTTTACACAGCCCAAAATCTGATAGCTTCATGTGGCCGTAACGGTCAAGCAACAAATTGTCGGGTTTTATGTCCCTAAGAAACGAACAAAACTGATACTAATTACAAAATGTCACTGTAAATTCCAGTGAATGCACAAGTTAAAGCCAACCATCATCCATCACTGAAATTTGCAAGAAACAGCCAACCATAATAGCATTCACAGATCATTCCTAACATCATACACTACCAGATCATTTATTTATTTCATAAATTTAACTGCAATGGCATATAGTCCGGTATCACTAGAATGTAAAAAACCAACAGGGAGGCCACAACAGACTTGTACAACAATTTTAATGAAAACATATATGATATTTTATTTTGACTTGATAGCTTGTCTGATAAAAATTTAACTGAGTTTATAACAGATTTGAATCAAACCTGTGTATGTAATTGTGCTTATGTATTGATTCAATGGCAAGAACTGTTTGCCCAACATAAAACCTGGCCTCATCCTCCGTTAGGGTGTCTTTGCGCATAAGTAAAGTCATCATATCACCTCCGGGTAGGTATTCCATTATCAAGTATAGGTGTTCATCATCTTGGAAGGAGCAGTATAGCTTAACAATGCAATCACTGTCCACCTCAGCAAGGAGATTCCTTTCAGCCTTAACATGCTCGACCTTAATATTAAAGGAAACAAAGGGTAGTAAAAAGCAGTATCAAAAACATTCAGCCTACAGATTCATAGACGTACAAGCTCCGGGCCAAGAAAAATAAATCAAAATATATGAATAGGTTTTGGGTTAGTGAAAGTGAAGTAGTGTTAGGTATCTTTGTTCTTCCCTCATAAAGCTCCGCAAAATCAAACCGAAATCAACGTACAGTCAAACAGTGCAATATAATCTCACGACATAAATGCAAAAAAAACTGTCACTCAAAATAGCACACAGATCACTCCTGGAATCTACCGATCCCCAAATAGTATGGGTCATTTCAAATAAAAAGAAATGAATACAATCAATCAGTAAATGTAAATTCACATTGCATAGGAGCCCTAAACTCGTTAAAGAGTAGACTCACGAATTTGATGACATAAAAAAGAATAACTTTATTACTTGAGCTTGACCAAACAAGAAATAATTTTATTCAGTTTTATTTCAAATGCAATAACATTCTGAAGTAATAAGCAGCAACTTAATTTACTGAAAAAGGACCACAGTTGTCTATATTAAAGTAATGCCTGTTTTAGGCCCTAACAAGGACCGTTTCATGTTATTATCCTTCCTTCTTTTTGTAGCTTGTTTTCATTTAGCAAAAAGCAATACCTAAACTCATTTGATGTCGGCTAAAAATTCAATTTATGACAAGTTTTTAAGGTATGAGGTATCACGTCAAACGATGATGACCTTGAAAGTACAGATCCGATATGGGCTACACTCTTTTTTCACAAATCAAGAATGGTAATTCAATCTTGATTTTGGTCTAATACTTTGATATGTGTCATGGAATAAACATACCTGGCCTCTGCGGAGCATCTCAGATTTCTTGAGCTTCTTCATCGCATACACATGAGTGCTACTTTTCTCTCTGCACAGTCGTACCTGCAGAATGCGGCAAAAGAAACTTACACGTACAAAAAAAAAACAGCGAGGATGTAATGTTAGACGAACTTGATACCTGTATTAAGAATGACGCTAAGAAAGATTAGAATTTTAGATAACATCCGGTTTAACAAAGTACCTATGTGATTTATACGAAAGCAGCAAAAACTACACGCAAATGCAATACAACCACCAATTAAAGGAGAAAAATGCACCTCTCCAAATGCACCCCTTCCAATTATGGTTAAAAGTTCAAAATCATCAACACCCATTTTACGTCTTTGGAGGCGCATATATTCAGTCTCCTTCCTCTCCAAATACTTAAGAATATTAGTCTGCTCCTCCTCCGTAACATCTGAATCGGCAAGTTTTCTTTCCAAGGAATACCGCCTGGATGAAAATAATTAACTTCACGAAAGATCCTACTACAACTTACTATTAATACAAATGTTAGATACAATAAGCATTCACGTTACAAGTATAACTGGTGACTATTTTAACTTGCCTTTCTTTCCTATCCTGCAAGGACTTCATTTGTGATTTGTAGTGGTTTTCAATGTACTGCTTGGCGGCAGCAACTTTCTCTTTGGTGTTAGAAGAAGGAGCATCATCAGCATGATCATAGCTAGGAGGAGTGTCCTTGTTAGATCTGGGCCTGTCTTTGTCCTTGTGGAACTTCTTGAACCAACTCCTAGCGGAATCCATTTGATGTTCACCACAAGTCTCCGCCTTCTCCCTCTTTTTGGTAAAAAAAAAAACGTAAATAAATGAAATCAATCGATGAAAGTGATGACGAAGGAAGCACGGGCGGAAGGGATTTGGTCAGGTCAGAGTCGCGATCGAGAGATTGGGAGTGGAACGAAATGGAATGGGGAAGTATTCAGAAAAGAGAGAAGACTAGCGACGACATTGACAACTTCTTCTCCGACACTTCTATTCCATTCAAAGCAAAGCTCAACGTTTGACTTCATCGGTCAACGGTTCACCGTCATCAGACCGCTCCAATCCATCCGTTGGTTCGTCTATCCTCTCAATCACCGGTCCGAGTCGACATCTTCTTATTGGGTAAAATTTATTTAAAAAAAACATTTGCAATTTCTATCAATATATAAATATTTTGAAATTTTTCTATCAAAAAAATATAATTTGTGAAATTTGAATCCACCCAGTTTCTCGGGAAATAATTATTTGCAATTATTACGAATAAACATCTTGAAACCATTTCTTTTATTTATTAATATTTTATGGTATTTAGATGTCGAATATGAAATGTAAATAAAATAAATTAATTTCATGTTTAAAGATAATTTTAGGCAAAATTTTTCTGAGTGGATGATACTTTATTTTTTAAAGATGAATCAACTTCTTTAAGATTGAGATGAGTCATCTAGTAAATAAAAAATCATTTTTATCGAACTAAACAAAATTTGGAATTACTGACTCCCCAACCGAATTTTGAAATTGTGACCATGGCTTATTCGCAATGAATGCTACAAGTGTATGAATTATAATATGGATTTTTTAGACACATGTCAAATGTGATATTACCAACAGGCATTCATTAAAATATTTTTTTACCAATAGTCACCCATATAAAAATAATCAGTTCAATAAACACTCACCCATCAGAAAATAATTCATAAAAAATAACAAAGAAACTCAAAAATATTCAAAACTTAAGGGAGCATCTAAAACCCTCTGTCTTCTCTCTAAACCTCTCCTCTCACCCAAACTACAACCACTCCTCCGCCACTCCTCCATGGTTCTCCGTCGGGGTGGATGTCGACCTCTCATATACGGAGGTGGTTTGGCTCCTGCCCCTTTACTTTTCTCTTTCTGGCTTTACTCTTCTGTTGCCTCCTTTAATCTCTCCTCCGCCGGACACTGAAGCTTGTGGTGGTTTTGCTCAGATCTGCTGGTTATCGCTCCGATCTGTTTGGTGTTGAGTGTATCTGCCTTGTGTTGCGCGGATCTGTCTTGGGGCTGCGCGAATCTATGCTCCGCTGCCGGATCGGATCTAGGCTACCTCTTCTCCGTCGAACGTTGCGGCTTATGGTTGGTCTGGCTCGGCTCGACGATGTTCAACCCCTGCATGGACGAGTCATGAAGGGTATTCGCGATGCGGTGGTCTCCAACTCAGTTCGGATACTTGGCCTTCAACTCTCTCGCGGTTCCAGCTCCTCCTTGGCTTTACTTCCTTGCTAGTTGAGGTTTCTATCTATGTTTAGTTTACCTTTTTGTGTTTTGTCATGTTGGTTATGTCTTTCTCCTGCGGGAGCCTTTTGCTTCTTCCCACTTAGTGTGGAAGTGTGTATATATCGGTTTGAATAATTTCCATCATAGTTTCGGTTTGAAACTATTGATTAGGGTGTTCTAATCATGAGTTCAGTGCCTCACTCGTTGATGAGGTCTTGATATCTCAGTTGATGTTTCACCGTCGAGTGTGACCGGTGATTTAGTGGAGGTGCCTGTTAGGCCTGTGCGTTTAGCGGAATGCTATGATACTTGAGTCATGTACCTCTTGTACTACCGTTTCCACTAGCAATAAAAAAACATTAAAAACTTAATAAATCAAATATAAAAAAACTACCCATTTAGTTTCATATTTAACGAATATTTTTTTATAAATTTAATTTGATATTTCAAAATTTTACTAAATTTTAGCACAAAATGTTATCAAAAATATAAAAAAATTGTTTAATAGTTTTCAATTACTGTTTTGAACGTCTATGAATTTTAACATAATTTTATAATTTTATTTGTTATTTTTATTGAACAAATTGTTGATGAGTGTGTTTATTGAACTGATTATTTTTATATGGGTGACTATTGGTAAAAAAATATTTTAATGGATGGCTATTGGTAATATCATATTTTACGGGTGGCTATTAAAAAAACTCGTATTTTACGGGTGGTTTCCGGTAATAAACCCTTACATATAACACGCTTCTTGTCAAACAACTGCTCATAGACTTTCACTTTGAACACACATTCATCAAGGCTCCAAACTTTGTTTCCATGACTAATTGTGTTTTTGTTGTTCCATAAAATTCAAGCACCAATTAAAACATGTCTGAGCATATCTGGTTTTTCAGAGCCCATAAAAAACCATAGCCAGTCTGAAATGGATTGTTGCATCTCAGCAGGGGGCAAAACTAAATTAAGCCTACTCCAAAAAGCATTACTCCGCTAGCATTGCAAAAATAAATGCTCCAAGGATTCATCATGAAATTCACAAAAACAACATTCAGATGGACCATCATAACCTTTTTGCTTTAAGTTCATGGACACTGGAAGAGCACGATGAAACAATCTCCATGCATTGATCTTGACCATATCTGGCACTTTAATTCTCCAAAACCTTTTCCAATAATTTTGAACCAACAATTGATCAGAGGATAAATTATTTAGACAACAACCAATTATGAGCAAAAAGATAACCATCTTTTACTGAGTAAACACCTGAAGCTGAACTTTTCCAAGACAGTTCCTCCGTAACAGAATCCTTTATTTCAATACCACATTGAAAAACTTCTATCACACTCCATATTGATTTCCAAGCAAATGATCCATTCTGTCTTGTTCAAGCATATTATGGTACCTGAAATATTTCGCCTTTAAAACTATAGTAACCAATAAATTAGGATTATTGGTATTCGCCAGATTTGCTTCATCAGCACGACAAAGTTCAAAGCTTCAAAACTTCTGAAACTCATTCCCCCTTGACTCTTTTCATGCTGCATAACATTCTTGTTTACCCAATGAACTCCGCTGGATTTATTTCCACTTGCCCACCAATATCTAATTGCTTAAGCAGATAAATCTTCACAAATATTTTTTGAAAAACGAAAACATGCCATAACGTAAATAGGATATGCTTGAACAAGCTTTTATGAGAGCTTCCTTACCAGCCCGAGATAGAAAAGAGACATTCCAATCCCAGACATTTGACCTTGCACTTTATTTGTAACCATTGAAACATCTTGGATCTGTTGTTTCCAACTGAGGGTGGCAAGCCCAGATATTTAGAAATCCCATCTACAACCTGCATTCCCAAAAATGAACCACACAAAGAGAGCATGATCTTATCAAATATTGGCACTTCCAACAAGTTCAGATTTTGCATAATTAACCTTATGTCCAGCCACTGCTTCATAAGTGCACAATAATTTTTTCAACCAGTCCAATTGCTTCAGATCTGCTTTAAGAAAAATCATATAGTCATCAGCAAATAAGAGGTGATTTATTTCCGGTGTACCTCTCGAAACTTGAATTCCTTGCAGCTTCTTTTCACCTTGCAACATCCTTAAATTCTCTGACAACCATTCTTGAGAAAGAATAAAAGAAAAGGAGATAGATGATCTCATTGCGTAAGAACTCTCACTGATGAATTGTTTCAGAAAGAACACCATTGATATTAACCTTGTATGAGAAAGTTCAGATTTAATTAATTATTTTAAATTATATAATCTATTTAATTTAACGTTTATATGATGTCCTCAATTTATCCTAATGTTTGAAGGTTCCTTAAACCTTTCTGTTGGTAAATGAGAATGAGTATCATTTGGTTTGGTTTATGTTTTTCTAAAATTCAACCGGTGAATTTGCGGTTCAGAGGAGGACTGCAATTATTCACCACAAAATTGCACTAGCATCTCCAAATTTGTTCTGGAAGATTTCAATTTGACCAATTAAGCGATGAACGCGAAGACGGAGAAGCTAGTGAGGAAGACGACCATGGTCGCAACCGTGACTGCTTCTTACTTTCTGTTGACTGCCGACTACGGTCCTGAGCCCAACGTCCTTGATCCGGTAACTCCAAATCTCAGCATCAGATCCCTAACTCGACTGCAAATGTCTTTTTAGTTTTGTTCGCGTCTCCAGTAAGGGTTTTGTGCTTGTGGTTTGAATCAGTCTGCTGATTTTGACTTCTTGGCGTCTGAAACTTTGAGTTAGATTATGCTTATGATTCTTTGAAGTTTATTTACTTATTTATGTGGTGATGAAGTTCAAAGTGTGGACTGATGATGGCGCTGGCGGTACAAGTTTCATAGGATGTGCCTGTTGATGAGTTTAGAAATTTCACATCATTTGCAGAAATGTGACTTCAAGGAATATGAAACAATTG
>JAWWMW010098478.1:0-11124 GCA_035048345.1 Echeveria elegans
ATCAAGCTCTAGTTTTTCTAAAAATAGAAACAACAAAAATGTCAACTGCGTAGAAGAAAACAATGAAACTAAAAACCACTCGGGTTCAACAATTTAATATCCTTTGCAAGAAACGGACATCATATCATCTGACAAATATCATACGAAAAAGAAAAAGGGACGTGAAACTCACACTACAACAGCAAAGAAGGGTGATGTACATTAGCAGAATTGAAGCACGCAATGCTACAAAGCGCCTTACACCCACTGCACCGCCTCTTACTCGAAACCCCATCACCAGTCCCCCCCAACAGCCTCACCGCTCTGCGAAACCTGCCCAACAGCTTCACCGGAAGCAGCAGCTTTACTCTTTTCATCCTCCCACTTAAGTAAACGTCAGCTTTCTAGACGGACTGATATAGTTCCGGCGATGTTCCGAGAAACAACAGCGAAATCAATTTCTCCGATCGATGAAATCGGTGAGTTACAAATTCAAAACGCAGGAAAAATGTATTTAGATTTTTTTTTACAATACCATTTGAACACATTAACGGCTACTACTTATACTGTAGCCAGTTTTACTAATTGCCATTTGGTCCCCTTACAATATATCGGACCGAAGCCCACAGCAAAGTGTAAATATATTTTATTAACCTAATTAAAGAGTCTTCATAGTATCAAATTGGTGGTAATTTGACGAATTTATTATCTAATTAATCAAACAGACTTTGCATATATTGTTCAATACTCATTCAATTTTGAAAATTATATTTAACGTGACCCGATGTATATCGGTTAATTTCTCACACGGATGAGAAACATTTCACAATGACATGATCAAAAATATCATTCGATGATCTGAGGGTATTCCATAAAGTTTGTAGAGATGGTTGACATGTCAAGAGTGTTATGTGTGCGCGTTACGTGATATCACATATGGGAAGACAACAAATTGCTGAATATTTGTATATGTGTCATATGTCACGTTTACATGATTTGTCGGCATTGCGCGGGAAACAACAAGAGGCTCCGATTTGAACAATATACTGGTTTCATTAATTAATTAATTAACAAATAAAATAAAAAAGTTCTAAGTTTGACCAATAGAAAAGCTGAAAAGTCCTGAAGACCGCCACACCTCAGCATTGATTGAGATTACCTCAGTAGTGGTGTCTACTGCCACTGCATTTAAAAAAGTCACACGCTCCCTCATACGCTTGAAAATTGAAAATGCCTTACTTTGCTAACCTTCTGATTCTATACTACTGCTTGCAACCACATTCAAACTAGACTAAGCAAAACCACATTCTAAGCAACCAACACGACAAAGCCTAAGGTATCCGCCTTTATGAACGTGCTGTGATTACATGTCTTCTCTTCTGATTCAATCTGGTTGGTTGGTGTCTGAAAATGTTCATTGATTTGTTTGGGATGTTTATGCATCTGGGGTTTTTCTCAATTGCTGAATCTCTCATTGAGCGAGCTTTATTGGCTTTTGTGGGGTTGGAGTTAAAATTTGAATTTAAAAGCAACTGGTCTTGCTGCCTGCATTAGGGCTTTTTTCATTCATTTACTGATTTAAGATTAGGTTATGGTTAAATTGTGTAGTTGAGGTTGCCAGCTTTTACTGGGTTGGGTTTGAAGCAAAGTCATCTAAAGTTTGTATTTTTTAAAAGAATGCATCAATCTAAAACAATATAATCTGTTGCAGGTATAGGTAATTCAATATCGAGGGAGTTCTCTTATGAATATTGAGGCTATGGATGATTTACATGATGTTACAGTGAGTGGCCTTGCTAACAAATTACCAGCTGCTGCTGGAAATGTTGAGGCTCAGGATGATTTGGTTAGTCAACATGCCAAAGTTGCAGAAGAAGCAATAGCAGGTGCTCCATTGCCGATTAAACTTTGATCAATTATTATTTTTGTATACCTCTGAAGGTTTCACTAATAGTTTTCATGGAAACATGAGTGCAGGATGGGAAAAAGCTGAAATCGAAGCAATGATTCTGAAGCAAAAACTCGAGGCATTTGCTAAAAAGAACTCCATGCTCGAGGATCGTGCCAACCATCTGGATGGTGCACTGAAAGAAGTAGTCAGCAAGCTACGTCTAGTGAACGAGGAGCAGGAGATGAAAATCCAGGAGGCTGTCTTGAAGGAAAAAAAAGAATGGGAATTTAGAAAAATCGAGTTTGTGAACCAAATTTGTCAGCTCCAGTCTCAGATAGATTCATACAGAACTGAAGTTTCTAATTTGAGCCGCAAGCTGGATTTTATAGAGGTAGAAAACTCCACTCTCAGGACGGAACTAAGGTGTCAGTCGGAGGAGTTGGAAATAAGGACTATTGAGAGGGACTTGAGCACAGAAGCTGCCGAAAAGTCTAGCAAGCAAAACTTGGAGAGCATAAAAAAGGTTGCTCGGCTTGAGGCCGAGTGTCTGAGGTTAAGATCTGTCACTCATACATCACTATCATTTAGCGACCAGAAATCAGGCGCAGCCTCTTTGTTCTATGCTGATTCATTACCGGACAGTCAATCAGACAATGGAGAGCGGCTTCAGTCAGTGGATAATGACTTTCATAATAATGTGACATTGAAGTCTACTGAGCGTCTGGCAAGTTGTTCATATTCAGATGCATCCATAAAGAGTGGTAAAATGTTGAACAAAGGTCGAGCAACGTCTGGGATTGAAATGGATCTACTGGATGACTTTCTCGAGATTGAGCGAATCGCTGCATTACCTGAGATTGTCAATGAGCATTGCAATGAGCTAATGACAACTCACAATAACCAATCTAATAGTGATGGGATTTCCCTAGAGGAAGAGTGCTGTCGTGCAGATTTACTAGAGGAGAAGGTTGCCATTATTGAAGCAGAAAAAGTTGATCTAGAAAACACGCTCGAGAAAATAAAACGGCAAAAGGCAGAAATCGAAGATAATTTGAAAAGGGCCCTGGGGGCAAATCATCTGCTAGAAGAAAATGTGAAGAGGATGCAAATGGAAAAATCTGAACTCGAAACTGCGTTGGCCAAAACTGAAAACGATACCAGTTTACTAAGTGTTCAACTTCAGGAAGCTGAGATGAAACTAAATGAGCTACAGAAAGAGTTAAGTGCAGCATATGAAACACAACAAAGCTATAAGTCTCAGGTAATGGGCTATGAACTTGAAGGCAAGATTTTGTCGTCTAGAGTCGAATCTCTAGAGTCCAAGCTAAAGACGGAGAAGGATATTTCAGCAGAATTGACAGTACAATGTGAAGATATGGAGGATGCACTGTTCAGGACCAAGCAAGAATTTGAACTTCTTCAAAGTACGATATCCAGTGGCCAGTTAAAGCTCAAACAGGTCAGGTACATTTACATTATCATTTTGATACCTAATATCTATCTAAGTCGCTAGATATTCGATCAATCCTTACACGTGAGAGATTAACCGCGATAACTCTACACGAGTATTCACTGTTGCTTCTAACCAACACACTGATAAATTGTTTTGTTATACTGTAGGATGACTTGGCAACAGCAGCTGGGAAACTTGCAGAATGTCAGCAAACGATAGTATCTCTGGGAATTCAACTGAAGTCAATGGTGTCACTGGATGAATTGCTAACTGATACAGCTAACTCGCAAGAATCTATTGAAATATTAAGTCCTGATAACTCTCATTTACTCGTGAGGGAGCAGTATGATATTTTAAGAAATGCTCGAAAGAGCAGTGATGTCTCTGGAGCTAAGGGTGACTCACCAGCTTCTTCTTCCTCTTCATCTTCTACTTCTACTTCTTCTGTGAGTCAAGTTAGCAGTGAGAAAGGTAGGAATGGGTTTATTAAGCTGTTTTCAAGAAGCAGCCGAGGAAAGGTAACTGCATAGAGTGTGTGTTTTTTATACGACTGCCAAGTTTTGGTATTGGCTGGTGATGTAATGCATTGTTCTGAAACAGTTGTCCCGTAATTGGGTACATGGAAAATTTTGCATTTTGCATCGGAAACACATCCTTAAAGTCATTGTTTCTTAGGAGTTAGGACATCAGTTCATATTGAATCTCATTCCTTTCTTGACTGTGACTTTCTGTCTTTCATTGAACATACAGTTGATTTGCAGTTAGAGAAGTTTCTAAAATCTGCACTGAGGTTACTATTGGGGAGTAACTGAAATCATTGATCTGCCTAATAGACATTCTTCTCTACTAGTATTGACGCACAGTTACTCTGTGCATGTATGTGGACACGTGTAGATAAGGTGGAGCGATTAAGGGCATTTTGGGAATAAAATTTTGTCGCCAACTTAACCGGCGCTTTTGCTTTGAGCTTTAGAGATAGTACCGTTCCTTTTTTTATTTTTGAATGCTGGCTTGAACAACAACATGTGGAAGACATTCGACTCACCTAAGCTCTCCACGTGTCCAACAGTGGCAGGCTACTAGAGATGGCTCGTAATCTTAACCTGGTGATGCGCTGCTACTCGCAACATCCTAACTTCGCACCCATTTTTACAATTTTTCGGATCCGAATATGATTTTGATGTAAACCAAAGAATTGTAACTCTTTGAATCAACTTTCCAACGATATATCGAATGTTTTCAACGAACAAGTAATATGTTCACAATAAGCCCCTAAGCATCAAATGTCAAATCTGTTTTATTTAGTGTTGTTTTAAACTAAACCATAACTTCGCACCCGTTTTCGGAACCATTCGGTTTAAAATCTGATTTCGATGTAAATTAGAGAATTGTATCTCTTTGAATCAGCTACAATTTACGTCAAAATCAGATTCTGAGTTGAATGATGCCGAAAAGATGAAAAAAATAACGATACAACTATTTGCTTGTATCTCGTTCCCTCTTAATTACATTAAATCTTCCTCACTAGAAAGGTCTCAATTTTTCTATTCTTTTTTTTAGATTTTTGTAAATTCTACATCCATAATTTTCTCCCCTCTTCCTTGTTTTCTTTATTTCTCTCTCTCTCTCTCCCCTTCAGGGATCGGCCCCATGAACACAATTGCAACAGCTGCATTGCTATCACTTCTCCCAATCTTTCTATAAAGACCATCGAAGCTCAATTGCAGAAAGGTACGATCTTTTGTGGATTTCTGATTGATATCAACTGGGTTTTGCCGTAGAATTGGAAATTGTAAGATGTTCAAGCTGATTTGATATGGGTGACCAAATCCCAAATGTGTGTTCAGACCTGAGAGTTTTACTTGCTCAGAGGAACAGATGGTTAGAGTTATTTGATGAACTGTAGGATTGCTTGTAAAAATATCAGAAGCTATTCAGTTGAAATTGTTGCACAAATATGAGGAAGAAATAGGAAATGAAATTATAATTTCTCCATTAGTGCCAAAGCCGAAGTAGAATTCCTATAAACAGTCGCCTTGCTGCTGATCATGAGAATTCATTAGTTAAGATTTAAGACGTTCGTTCGTCAGTTGCTTAGCTCAAGACTTAGATGGAAGACTTGGAAATTATGTGTAGTTGGTTCGAGGTTGTTGCAAGATACCCTTCAAGACATCAGCTCAGGCTCAAATTAGAATCCATTAAAACTAGTAACGAAAGAGCAAGGCTATATATAGCATGTTACTTATAGGCTGTAGACTGTATCGTCTCTAGCGTTAGGATGTGGGACTTGGGTTCAGATGCATAAATTTGTATGAGGCATGGGACCTTGCTGAAAAATATGTTCACTTGACCTGGAGTTGCTAGACGGTAAATGTTTCTTGCCTAATTATATTTCAGGGATTAAAAGGCCGCTTCAGAGTCTTTGCAGTATTTGGAGAGGAAGGTGGGTTGATAGACAAAAAGAATCCCTGGAGCTCTATATTCGGAGTTGAGGATCCACGATCAAAATTTCCACAGGGTAAAGGGAAGTTCCTTGATGCATATCAGGCTCTAGAAGTGGTCAGATTCGATATTCAATTCTGTCATTTGGCGCGCACGTCACGACCTGCTCACAATTATGCTCCTTCATGAAAAGGTACATTTCTAATCCAGATTGCTGATCAAATTTTGTTGGAATTGAAGAGATAGCCCACGTACTGAGAATCTCAACATTTGACGCAGGTGGTTGATGTACTGAATCCTCTAGCACGGGTGTACAAATACATAGGCACCGTGAAAAAAGAGCTTGCCGGGTTGCTAAATGAACTCGCCGAAGCTCATAAACAGGTCTGTGGTTTGAATTCCAACAAATAAATTTTAGGCAGCTGTCGCCTGTCTGTATGCATTTTGCTGATTTTTTGATCAACTGCCAGGTACATATATATATCCAAGCTAGAGTATCTGCTGCCCTAGATAAGCTATAGCTTACACGGAAGAGCTGGTCAGTGACAGATTACTTAACGACAGAGCTCTTGGAGTCTGATAGAGCGCTCTCGCCTTCCACTAGCTCTTCCATAATTTCCTCAGACACAGCAAAAGTAAAAACATCCAGGAAAGGATTGAATGTGTCCGGCCCAGTAAAATCATATCATCCACGTCTGAAAATTTTCTGGTACCCAGTTGTGTTCTCTAATGACTTTAAAGAGAACACCATGGTAGTTTTCATAGCCGTTCTGCGCACCTCTCAATTACATTCCACATAGCTGGGGCGAATTACATGACCTCTTCATATGTTTAGGTTCCATTTGATTGCTTCGACAAACCTTGGGTGATAATCCGTGGAAAAGATGGACAACCAGGATGTGTCAGGAACACATGCTCACATAGAGCTTGCCCTCTCGATCTTGGCACAGTAAATGAAGGACGTATCCAGTGTCCCTACCATGGTTAGTAGCAGAAAGTTAATTAAGTTTTTAGGTAAATACAATAGCAATTCTAAGAAAGGCAAATTTCCGTCAATGAAAATTTTAAAATCTTTTTGTTCAAACTTTTTCAGGATGGAAGTATGCCACAAATGGAACTTGTGAGAAAATGCCGTCGACTAAATTACTCAATGTCAAAATAAAATCTCTTCCTTGTTTCGAGCATGAGGGTATGATTTGAATATGGCCTGGAAGCGATCCTCCAACAGCAACCATCCCTTCATTGCAGCCTCCTACTGGATTCACAATTCATGCAAAAGTAAGTTAAATTATCCTTGCATAAGTATTTTAATACCAGTAAATTAGTAATGGCGGAAGTTCGCTTGCTTATATATTTATTCTGCCACGGAAACCTCAGATCGTGATGGAACTTCCAGTAGAACATGGGCTACTTCTAGACAACCTCTTGGATCCTGCACATGTCCCTTCACCCGCACATCGACTTTTGCAAAAGGATGGAAAGTCCCAAAGTAAGTCGAGTTGATAGTTGGCTAATAAATTTCAATTGTGTTGGATTGCCTTCATAAATCGTAAGATATTGCAGCTCTAACATCTGCCCTTTATTAACAACAGCTTCGTGAAATTCTTGACGCCATCAGCCGGTCTTCAAGGTTACTGGTATCCCGTATCCGATAGACATGGAATTCAGACCACCATGTATGGTTCTATCAGCCATTTGAATCTCAAAGCCTGGAAAACTACAAGGGCAAAGCACAAAGCAATGCGCAACTCGCCTGCATCAGCTTCACGTCTGCTTACCTTCTTCAAAAAACAAAACAAGGCTGCTGTATAGAATGTCTTTGGACTTTGCCCCAATCCTCAAGCATGTTCCTTTCGTGGAGCATTTATGGAAGCATTACGCTGAACAGGTGACAATTCGAGCCAACCTTGTTTTTTTTATCTAAGACTACATCCTACATAATTTATTTCCTAGTGTCTTGCGGTGTGGTAACCGTTTTATTTCCTGAAATCCTTGTATGTCTTAAATGAGGATCTAAGATTAGTCTCGGGACAGCAAAAGCGCATGAACAATGGTGCAAACATATGGAACTTACCTGTAGCATACGAAAAGCTCGGGGTAAGATACAGAACTTGGAGAGACGCAGTAGACAAAGGAGTGAAGCAATCACCATCCAGCAACTCAAATACAGATTATTCAGAGTCCGAGTAATCTAACATACTTTCTTTCACTGAACCTCTCCCAGTCTCCCTCGGTTTCAGACGGCCATCCTCCACTGAGAACTTTCTTGTGCATGGCAACCTCAGACAATTTTGTGGGAAATCAGACGCCGACAATTCCAAGAAATTTGACACCCAAACAGCTAATTTATATGACGATCCAATCAGTAAGGAAACACGATGTTGTTCTCTTTATCGAAGCCCCTTGTATAGCAAGAGAGAAACTTGTACATTTTGTATCATCCTCATTGTTTGCCCCAAATGAATCACTGCAAGATTCGCAGACGAATTCGGCTCTTGATCTCATCGATCTCTTAAAACAAAGAAATTTAAGCAAACTCGAAGAACATCGTAAAGTTAGAATTCAGAAAAGAGTCTCTACTTTATTCCACAGAGATGAGTCTGTTCAAAAAAACAAGGAATTTCGTCGAACATTATTCATCCACAAAGCCCTAACTTCACTAAATCCACAAAACCCTGCAGCGAAGCGCCGCAGTAGGGGCAGAAGCTGAACTTCCCGATCAATCCCACGTTCGCAAAATCGGCACTTGACAACATCCATAATGGCTCCGTCCCTTGGAAGAGGAGGAGGCGGCGGCAGCGACAAAGAGCGCGGGAAGAAGAAGGAACAGTTGTAGCACTAGTGCATCAAGGGTTCCTCTCCAGGCCACCTCCAGACGACAGGGATGAAGAAAATCTTTGGGACGTTTTCGTAGTCGACTAAATCAGCTGGTGATCCACAATTGATGCATCTGGCAGCGTTGGATTTCAGCACTTGGCGGAGTTGTTGCTCCAATCCGCCGACGAAGAAGAAGAAGAACATTTTTGGGTTTTCACTTGAAGATTCTGGGGGAGCAGTAGTGTGTTCACGTTCAACCCCTTCTCCATATTTTGAGAACAAAGCATGCATCAGTGTACTTGCATGTCGTGGTTCCACACTATACATTTTTCGTATGATCATATGTTTTGAATCTCAAATCATATGATCATCGCATAAAATAAAATGTGTTGACCCTTTTATTTATCATCCATGTCCTATTTATGCTTAGATCCGCCACAGGCGATTGACGATTGTCCGATTTGGATGGTGTCAAATGAGCAGAATATTGCACTAACAATGTCGCAAAAAATATCAAAAAGAATAACAGACACGGTCTTCTGCATGTTTTCTCGCTGATATATTTTTCGCATCTGTACTTTTTGAAAAGAAGCCTAATCTGAACAGACATCAAAGTGAAAAGGAAAAAATTATGAACAAATAAATTAGTGATTCAAGTGTGATTCAATTGTTCATTTGCATCTGCACACGGTAGGCTCATGATCGTATGCTTTTGTATCATTAAAGCTAGCATATTCAAGTGCATTTTTCAAATGAGGAATTGGGAATGGGGCAGCAGCCCATAAACTTGGGGTCGTTCACGCGTGACACTGATATCATGTGAAAAGCTAGTATATTTCGGTTTTCACCCTCATTCAACTCAAAAGTCAAAACTTGTGAGTTGTGTTAGTGATAACATTTATATACTAGACAATTTCCTTCATTCTTAGCAATGTGGAACAAATGACTCAAGTATATTTCTCAACACATTTCACTTGGAATCATTCATTAGTATGCACCAACAAAATTTTATTACACACTGTCCTTGATGTGACTATTGAAAATAGTGAAGATGAGGCGGCTTGGACCTTCAAATTTCATGATACACATGCATGATTATGATAATTTCATTTTTTTTCCATAATGGTTACCAATTTATCTTTCTACAACTTTTTTTTTTTGATTTGTCAATACATTACAATATTACATCATATTGTATATTTCTATGCCTCTTGGTCATCCAAGAGAAATATTGAATCAATTCATACATCCTAAAGGGTGGAAATGACTCATGGAACCCTGTACCTAACGATTTTATGACTGATATCTTACCAATATGACATCACCATGTTGGTTAACTTCTTTAAATAATTTAAATTCCAATTTCCTATATTAGTTTTATGATGTCAGTTATTTATTCTTATAAAATATTAGGAAACGGACCTAAAACCAAACTTAAAATTATATTGTTACCCCATTTTCCATCATTAAAATTGAAGATAACGGGGTCGGCCCGACCAATTAAATAAAATTTTGAAATTTAAATTGAAAATATTAAAAATTGACATTAAAAATTAAAATTTGAAAATTAAAATTAAAATTAAAACTAAAATTTTAAATATTAAAAATTAACATTAAAAATAAAAAAATAAGCAGAATTTTTTTTGAATTTTTTGGTGAATCAAATGGAAACACGAAAACAATTTCCGTCGGGACGACGGGAGCGCAGCTAGTGTAGAAATAAAAACACTGCAATTGTTGATACGATTTATATTAATCCTACCCGAACTGATATGATTTTAACTTCTGTTTATTTGAAATAAATGGGTCTCATAAACTGAAAATGAAAGGAGTGGAAGAAGAAGGTAACTGGAATTTATTCAAAGTACGAATACGGGCCCATAAAGATTACAAAAATATTCAGTGGACCCACGTTTCCTATTCATATGAAGCTGTTTTCTTCTCTTTTGATAACTAATAATTTCCTAAGATAAGATTTATGATGTCGCCTTCGGTTTTATATTCCTCAAGATTTTGGCACGATGAATAATTACTTTCTTTATTTCCTTTTCTAGACAAAATATTTTTAAAATAATTATGTCGGATCCACCATGCCCCGGCTCATCCAAATGCAGTTTCTACCTCTCCTCTCATCTTGGTTTAATTTGAATCATGATTAAAAAGTAATTATACTGCTTTTTGAGATAAACTCTAGACTCTCTACAGCACATAATTAACCTTGGTGATAATTAATTATGATAATGATCATAAACGTTGTTCTCTGTCGTTAATAATATTTTTTTAAACATTAAAATCGATGAGAATTGATAGGATCGAGGTTAGTACGTACAAACTAGACTAGGAACGGTTAAGAACCTAGACTACGTCTGCAGGGTTCTGTACTCTTGAAATGAATGCACAGCGGAATAAAACTTTTTGTCTAAGTATTCTTTTTATTGAAATACAAAGACTGTACAAAACTATGTGTTATGTACACTTGCAACAATGACTATTGCTACGAAAAATCCTAGGACACTTACCCACTTGTAAGGTCCTGAACAAG
>JAWWMW010098498.1:0-11122 GCA_035048345.1 Echeveria elegans
TAATAATCAAATGTAATTTATTAATTATTTTTAAATTTTCTGTTCATTTCAGTTTCAGTTCAGCTCAAAAGAACGGACCCTAAGGTGTCGGAATTGTTGATAGAAATGGAGAAATTTGAAAATAATCTACCTATCTAACAAAAAGAAAACATCATTAAAAACTCACAAGCATATACTCGTGATTTAAAACGAAAGTCATAGTTCTATTTATACTAGCTAGCGCTCATTTGAAATGGAGGTGTAAGCTAACTTTATCCGATACTTAGAATTTCCCTATACACGTCCTGTTTTCTTTATAGAATTATCCACAATTAATTCCAACGTACTTCGATCATGCATGTTCTTCTCCTTTTGACTTCCACTTAATTTCTTCTTTGCACCTTCAATTGGGCTACGAGGCACATTAAACTATACAGGAACCGAAAAGAAGAAAGGCTTGCTTGTTCTCACACAAAATGAAGCAAAGTATAAAGTAATCACAATGTGATCTCATGGGAGAAAAGCAAACCAAGACGATTTCCGTGCAATAAACTAAGCTCTCTAGGCTCTAAACTAGGGGTTTCATATACATAAAAATATCAAGATCATAAGCATTTTATCCAAAAACACTCGAAATGGCTAAGCTTAATGTGTATGATCAACGTCTTATCAGTTAAGAATAATCCGCAAGCGGTGCAACAAACACTTACATAACCAGTTGTAGCATGTTCGAAGGTATCTTCATGAAATCTACGACTTTCATATCAGAAGGCACAAAATATCAGCAAACAACTTATCCGGAACCAGACAGCACATTCTCGTTCTTTCTAAAGTATCTTGTTATCAATGACTTACAAGCCAAGCTCTCCCACAATCAGTTTCTGGTCGAAATTCCCAAGCATGGTCCAGCCTTCATACGACCCCGATTCATAACGAACAAATTTTTTTTACACTAGGACACAAAGATATACCTGAAACCATTTTTCTTCTCCATTCATTTCATGTATTGTTTGAATAGAAATTTTTGGATCGGAATCTGAATAATAATCTTCCATCGCATATCCGGAAAAAAAATCTGCAAATGTAATTTTGTGAACTTTCTAGGTCATGTTGTTTAACACACCACATTTTGATTATTATATGTATTTTTATGAAAAATGATATTTCCGCATAGCATTTTATCGAATGTTTTTTGCGGATGCAAGCACCGTGAATTTTCGTATTTTAAAAGTTTAAAAAAAGTAACCTAGTGTCTAGAGAAGTCTAATTTAATTTTCAGTTATTGGATTTGTTTGGTAGAAATAATGGAATAAATACTAAAATATAAAAGAATTTATAAAATTTATATTATTGGAGGCAAAAAAAGTCCATATACAACAACAAAAATTTAGGAAAAGAAAATGAAAAGAATTAAATTTCCAATTTTATTACTGAACAAATGGGCCAAGCACTTTAATGGACCGAGCCCATTAAGGAAGGAACACCTCGACGCTGGATTCCTTTATCGTGAAGCAGTACGGACAAGCAGCGACTGCACCGCCGTCGCACACGGCGCAGACGCAAAGGTGCCGACATGGCATCATCACCATATTCGCCGGCCGTATTCTACAACTTTTACAAACCGGACCAAATTTCGACTCAACTTCCGCCGCCACGACGCGGTCAGGATCGATATACACCGACTCAGCGTCGTCCACTTGACTAATCTGATGCTGCTGTTGATGTTGTTGTTGCTGCTGCTCCATTTCATCTCCGATTCTTCTACCGCCGTTGATTAACGCTTGGTGTAGTTGCGATTGTAACGACGCGGCTGTTGATTCCTGTGCACGTGCTTTCACTTGCCAGAGTTGTGATTCCATTGAGAGCTGTACGGCTCTTGCTTCCAACTCTGCGTTGCGACGTACGGCTTTTTCGATTTCCGATTGTTTTTCTATTAATCTGCGTTTGAGCGATTCGTCTGCTGCGCTGAGTAGCGATCGGTACTGGCGCTGCCGCTTTTCCGATAGTATTCGTTGTAATTGCTCTCCCTGGATTTTTTATTTGAATATTAGGATTTTTGAAATTGAGTGCATTTGATTGGTAGTGAAACTGTGAAAATTGGAGAACTGGATACCCTAGAAATGGATTGGTTAGATACCTGGAAGTGGAGTAGATGATCGATTTCTTGTTGCTGCTGCTTCATTTGATGGTTGATGTGGTCTGAGAGGAAGGAGGAGCGGATGGGATTGGAATTTGGATTCATTTGATGTTGTTGTTGTTGGTGGTGGTGGTGGTGCAGGTGGTTGGGGGAGGAGGATAATTTGAGGCCGGTGGAGACGAGGAGATTCTGAGATGGATGGTGGAGTTGAGATAATTCGAGCATTTGCGGCTGTTGTTGTTGTTGGTGTGATTGTGGGTGGAAGGCGGAGAAGGAATCAATGAGAGGGGTTTTGAGGGCTGAGGATGTAGCACGTCCCCGCTTTGGTTGATTGATGCCATTGTTGTTATGGTTGGCATTTTGGTTTCCGCTGGTGTTGAAAATCATCATACGTGAAGAATGGATTTGATCAGGACAGGCCTCTTCTGTTTGCGCTTGTACTGAGAATACATTGGCTTTGTCAGATTCCTGCAGATTTCTGTACACCATAAAATAATATGAGACGAAAATCCATCTCAGATTATGACAACACAAGAGTATGAATTTGGGGAAGTTGATGAATGAGGAGAAGCCAGAAAGGTAACCTGTTGAGGAAGAGCACGTTTGAGGGGTACTGAGCCTGAACAGCCATTGTCGCAGTGATGAGCAGATTTCACCAAAAGAGAGGAGGGTTGTACGGCAATGAAGCGAATGAGGTATGTGTTGCTGGATTTGGGGATTTAAAAAGAAAGAAAACAATGAGCTGAAGAGGAGGAGATGGAACAGGTTGGAAGGAATAGAGAGGAAGGTTAACAACAACTGAAACGCCATTGAATTATCATCTGGGTCATCCTGACAATCAACATCATCTTGCGTAAGTTGGGAGATGTTGGGTTGGAAGAAAAGACTATAGCTGTGGAGGTTGGCCTTGTATTTGGTGTCGCTGAATTCAAGAGATATATAGGGATTGAGAGGGGCTGAGGTATCAAAGATAGGGAGAGAAAGACAGTGTGTGCGAATGGCGGAAATGGAAATGCTGGTAATGAAAGAATCTATCCTGTTACTATTCTTCTTTTATTATCTAATACTAATTCTAATGAATTACTTTAATGCAGATTTTATTGTCTTGCCACGTTGGTAGAACTACAATTGCCCTGCCCACCACAAGGATGGCTTCATAGGGGAGCTGGAATTGGTAACAACTGATCTGGTAAGTCCAACCATTGCTCTTCTCTAGATGAATCTGAATTGCTACTACTACTACATTTCTTTTCAGGTGGTTGGGTGCACTGACTAATCTGACTTCACTTTTATTTTCATTTTCATCATTATTTGCTTTCACTTTCATTTTTTCTTGTACCACTTGATATTTTGAATTGTTTGTTTGTTTCCGTTACCTTTGTTTGGTATGGTATACTGATGCAGAGTCGTGCGCATACCTAATGGTTATGGTTAGCTTTGAATGGTTACGGTTTTGGATAAAAATAACTAATATGGATGGATGATCTAAGTCTAACGTGGAAACCAATATACATAGAATGGCCACCGATTCAATTGAAGGGTCTTCATTCTTCAAATGCTTGCAACCAACCATTTATTCATGTCAATCAAATGTAGCTTGCTATTCTCTGTTATTTTAAGCATCCTATCTTGACATAATTGCAGTATTTAATTTTGGCATTGTGTGGTCAAACTAAGATTAAGATTTGGAGTAACAGATGATGCTATACCTGACTTTTCTTTTTTTATTTTCTTCAGTTTGAAGGATATGGATGATTAAATTTAGGCACCGCCTCGTTTTAATCACTACTATATACATGGTGAAAGCAAAAGGGGATAAATCCAAGGTAAGGTGTGTGTGGGCCAAATTCGGTGAAAAATATTGAAGGGGAAACTAATGAAAGAGAAAAGGAAACAAATGAGTTAAGTAGTCCGGCCTAATATTAATCAATATGGTTGATCCAGTTTTAGTACCTTATGTGCACGATAATACATGTTTAAAAATAGTCATGAGTTAGAAAAAAAAAAAAGGTGAGTGACAAATCAAGATGTTTGCATGTGGACAGACTTTAGAGCATCATTTAGTTTAATGAGATTATTGTCATTCGTAGAAGCAAGAAACAAGCAAAGAGGGGTTGGGTGTGTATGTGTGTGTGGGTCGAGCTAGAGAGGTGGGGCTGTGTGCTTTGAATTTTATTTCAATGACCTGTGTGAGCTGCTGCTGCTTGTTACGTTGTACACTTGTACTTACTTCTTGGCGTCTATTGTGTTATTTCAGTCACATGAAAAAACCCGTACATGCACCAACACAACACATACATATGGGTAGCAAGTAATAAGTTATTCAGATTCAACATGTCAGATGGACGTATACATTTGCGGTCCATCATTTCATGAATTCAGTATTGATAGAATTGTGACAACCAGCCAGGTAAATACGGTAGGGTTAGCTTGTTTTTACTGCTCTTAATTAGGTCGGTTAGAAACTCGAGTGGTCCTAGCCCGCACAACAACATGAATGTCATATCAGGACGAACAGCACAAGGAGTATCTAGTCATTCAAGGTTTAGCCGAACAGAATGGGGTGGCGTATGCCCATTACTGTCCATTTCGATCCCATTTCAAAAGGACAGAACGAAAATCAAATCCCTCGTTATAATAGTGGTCCTTACTAGCCTAACGCATTATCTGAATGCATTATCAATAAATGTCAAATTTCATACACAAATGTCAAGCTCATTGTTGTTATTTACTTTTAGGAATTTCCAATACATGCTAGCCGTATAGCACTTAGCTTGCATTTTGTTTTGCAACTATTTAATCTAAGCGCATCTTTATCGCCAACTGCAGGAAAGGAACAAACATGAATACGTAAATGTGGTGTGTGTGCCAAGACGAGTTGAGTGACTCCTCCATTCGTCTGATGGGGTAAGCTAATCTACCTATTCGATCAAGATGCGTATTTTGTTAGATGAGAGATGCCTATCATGACAACACGCATAGTTTTAGATGCATACCTTTTATCTTGATTATGGAATCTAGCTCCACCTTACATGTCAAAACCACTACTTGATCAAAAACAAAGAAGAATATAACCATTATGACTAATCCATCATCAATAGAAAATTGCGCATATGATTTGATTCACACATCACTAACCGCAGGTATAATGATACCTGCCCTAGTAAGTCATACTGGATGACAACACGAACGTTGAGTGGGGGCAGAGCGTTCCTTGCTTCCATCAATGTTTAAAAAAAATACAGCACTAATAAATGATAAGCAACAATACACTAAACTAGAAAATCACCAACTCAACATATCATTCTCAATCTATTAACAACTTGAATCCGTCATCGACTCATCGTGTTAAGAACACATTGGGACGAAACATATATCATACCGTGTTTGAATTTTCCTATAAACTACTGCCTAACTATATGCAACTTTAAGCACTTATATATTAAACGCTTATTCACGGATGAGCACATAAGGTTTAGTTTATCTGAAAACTTATTTCACCCAACAAGAACCTAAACCAATTTCCATCACCAGTGACCCTTTCAGTAGGTACATAAATCCCTGTCATTGCCCACGCTTGGTACAACCTTTTGGTTGCACTCATTATATTTTCTTAATATCTAACCAATACGTACCTCGCATCTATATATTTTGGAAACACGAAATTTCAAACTCGGATACCGAAATAAGGTACCGTGAGTTCATTTACTGTTTGAATATGTAATCAACTTCCCCTGATAGTCCCCATCTCAACCAATATGAGAAGCTTTAACTTTCTTAGTCATGGGAGCAATGTTAATTGATCAAAAAACAACGCTAATGAGTCTGACTAGGCGCTGCAACATGTATAGCATCCTTTTGGCATGGTTCTTAAATTATGACTAAACGAATTGATTTTGAATTTTCTGTGGATATATATATTCTCAGGATCCTTTCAAGACATGGACTATAAAAAAATCGGTAAAGAGGATATTCAATATTGGTTTACATATTGTGGTTAATAAAGAAGGGTTGAGAAAGTTGTGGAGGTTGTCATACGCTTCTGTTAAAAGGAGACAAACTTGTTCTTCGTATTTTTCTTTTCTTAATGTCTTGGCTTTTTTATTAGCTTGTGTGATGCAGACGCAGGACCCAACCAGCAGCCCCAATTATACCCTTTAAATGCCTCACCTTACTGACAGCTTCTCATTATTTTTTTTCGTGAAAGAACAAAACTATTTAGTTTAATCCGTTAATATTTCAACGATTGATGCCCCTAAACATTAATAACTTCAATACTAATACTGTCTAATAGACACTTGTTATTTAATATTTATAACATGAAACTTGCCCGGTAGGTCAATGTGAGTTATACCCTAAAACTTCTCCTAGAAACCAAATCTAGACGCACTTTAATTATATAATCATCAACATCATTCCGCAAATCAGACAAAGGAAAAGATAACAAACAAGCAAGCACGAAATAAAGCAATAGCCTCTGTGAAAGCTATATGAATTATCGCCTATGTTCCAACCTCTCCATCTATCCCCCACAACCTTTCCCTATTCCCCCCTTAATCAAAGCAAAGCATATGGCTCACCAGTCACTCATTCACCCGCCTCTATCATTTGATTTCTTGTGTTTCTCACTTTCCTTGTCCTCCACGTTCCATCTTAGTTCCCTTCCCTTGTCTTTCCCTCCATATGCCCCCTGTTCAGCCTCTTTTCCGCATATCCCCATTTCAAATCCCTGTCCCTAATTAGATATATAATTTCCCCCCTACCGTTGTCGACGTCTTCAACATAATCTTTAGCTTTATTATTGAATTATGTCAAGATGAAATGCGTGTTTAAAGAAGACAGGTCGTTTGCTCTATGTATATGTATGATTTAAATCTTGTCTGTCAGTATCATCGTGAAGATATATTCTAGATGGGGTCTCTCATGTTTGTCAACTTTCTTCACCATCTCATCACATGGAAAAAACTTACTCATATCATAACACAACTTAGTTTTCCCATCATTCAAACTTTTGACCAGCTTTCACCTCCCGTTCTGCAGATAAATTCAAAATAATTACTCATTACCGAGACCTTAAGTTAAACTTCTGTCGACGTGTCTGCAGTTTCCGATACTTTTAATTATTATTATTAACACATATATTTGACTTGTTGCGAAAACAGTACAAGCGAACTTAAATGAAAAGTAGAAAACCTAAAGTCAAGAACTTGATAAAGAAGACACGAGGTGTGGTCTGGATAACAATTATAATCGACAGGTTCTCGTTTTCAGATGCTAGATATTAATACAAGAAGAACCTGATGTCCCAACCTATAAAGAATAAATATTGCCAGCTCTCGTTGCACCTAATTATTTTAAATTAAGCAGACTTATCAGTTTCAGTAGTGTAATTGAGCAAGTAAGTTATATATATAACCAGTGAATAATATGTCACGTTTATCGGCATGTGGCCCCAAAGTAGCTAATCAGTGTATGCCATTTTGAATTTTCTATGCTGATTCTTACGAAAATAATGTGCAGGTACAACCAAGATTGAACAAAGCAATGGCCTTACTTACCATCCTACATACATGTTCTCCAGTTTGAAAGAAGTTTATGTTTATGGGATCCGGAACCTTGGAAACATGGAGAAATTTAATGCACCTTTGGGTAGGGTGCCATGACTTCAAGGAACATATTTAAGGGGAAATATATTTCTCGTGATTTTCGATTTCAAGAAAAATGTTGGTCAATATTATTGAAAGTCAGGTCTGGCAGCTGACCATATGCACTAACTTCGCATGATCGCATCCACTGCTAGCGACAAATATTGAAATTTGAAAGCCATTGATTAAGCATAATTATTACATGAAGGGGAGGTTATATTCCTAACCAAGTTGTGAATTATGTACTTGTCCGGGTCTGGAAGGCATGTGAAGAAGGGAAAGTTTCCAGAGATGGAACAGTGGTTGGAATTATTTTACTTCGGAAAGTTATGTTGTATCATTGAGAAGCGTAGTGCCTCAGTTGCTAGTGGCCATACCATTAACGTGAAGTTTGATTTTATTAGGTTCTGCTGAAGAAATTTTCTCCGAAATCTTTTTATCAAAAGAATCAACATCCTAGGAGAGCACCAAACTACTGTGGGAGAACTCAAAAAGGTATTCCCTTATTCCACTTTTTTTTTAATCTTTTACAGATTTGTATTTGCCTTGTCAATGCCCACTCCTGCAGATCCCACAAGGTTGCACATAATTGCATTCTCTTACAAACTGCTAAAGAGAAAAAAAACATTCGCTTTATCGTTGATTTAACTAGTGACAAGTATAGATATGCAATCAGCAATCTCGTGGGTGTCTGTGCAAATTAGTGCTAGTGTAGCACCTGATTTCGGTTCTAGAAAATTGTGTAAGCAGAAATGACGGGTGCTTACAGCATTTTCCAATGCAAATATGCGGAAGTGACTGAAAAGTGTAGAATGAATAATTGGGGGCATAAAGGAAGCAAAAAACCTTAATTTGAGGGAAATGCTATGATTGACAGAACACTCTCTAACAAGCAGATGACCCTGTTTTGTAGATAAAGGGAAAGCTTGAATAAGTCCTCCAGCCCAAATATGTTTAAATGCTATAAAAGCTTCAGGCTGTTGCGTGCCTTAAGAACTAACTTGACTACTTGAGTAAGACTTTTCTTAAGAATAGGTATATATTATCTGGTGTAGTGTAGATATGTGATGGGAACCACTAAGGTCCGACTCTTTTTCAGGTGACAAAGATGACTCAAGACCCACGCATTATGGTCCAGGTAAGTAGTAACTCGACGTAAACGGGAATGGAATGCGGAAAAGAAAGGAAGTGGAATAAAAGTGAAATGGATACACAGGTGAATAATGCAATGCAAGAATATAATACAGCTACCTTTAGCATCACAAAAAGGCTCAAAATTATTCTGGATGGAAGTTTCTTATCCTGAAAATAAGTTTAGGGTTCTTGGCAACGAATGACGCAATCATCACTGCATTGGTCTCAGGCTGAACTCTCTTCATCTTGTGAGCGATCGAGTATAGAGTAGGATCTAGTCTAGTCACAGGTGTAGTTGCTCTCTGGTTGTTGGGGCAGCTACGCTCATGTGTTGAGCAAGTTCCAGTTAGGGTTGTAATTGGAGATGTGTGAGGCTTCATTGTGATATGCTGCTGCTGTAATCGATACAAGGCAACACTCCGCCGGACGCTTGGTGGATTGATAGTGCAAAACGAGCCATACGACCGATCCTAGTTTGGATCCTGAGGAACCACGTAAAATCTGGTGTGTGCCGTCCTTAGTCCTTACTATTGTTCTTGTTAAGTTTGATTACAATTGCTAGGTTAATCGGTCTAGGTTGATAGATTGTTTGAGTATCTAGCTGTTAGATCGATTATAGGTTGATCGAGAACTTTGATAACAGTGTATCTTTTCCAATGTGTTAAGTCATTGATGGACTTTCAACCATAATTCCCCAGTAGGCAAATTATCAGGACTACAACAAGGACCTCAACAAAGAGAAACTTCACTTGGGTATGTTGTTTCGCGGCCAACAAATGCTAACCATTCATGAAGTGACCGCAGTTCTATTTCAACTGTCATTATATTCATACTCATATTCTTCTGTTATGCATTCTCATATATCTCTGTTACGTTCATACCCATATTCCAGGGAACGAGGAGGTATGAGATTTCGAGATATGTCTCTTTTTTATGATGCCATGTTGACTAAGCAAACTTGGCGATTACTTGTTTGTCAAACTAGTTTAACAAGCAGACATTTAAGGGCGAAATAATTTTTAAAGTCGAGCTTTCTAAATGTTCAGTTGGGAATCAGACTTTCTTTTGCTTGGCTGGACAACAACTAATAAATTTAAACATTGTTTTTCGTTTGATAAACTATCCAATAAGAAAGGTTCAATGAGGACAAGTATATTATATGAGAATGGAAGTACATAATCTCAATCGTTGGATTTAATAAATGCAATAACTGAGATTATGACACGTGTATGAGAGAAAAAATATTAATTAATAAAATTAGTCATTACATTTATTATTTTTTTCTCATACACATGTCATAATCTCATATATCGCATTTATTAAATCCAACGGTTGAGATTCTGTCATTCTGTCTTCATTAAAGATGATATCACCCAAGAACCTTTCTCACATTCCAATATATCAGTTACCAATTGGATTTAGGCGGGTGGAGACTGGAGAGATTGTTTTTCGTTTGATAAACAACAACACCAAGTGAAGGAGTTTTTCTTTGGCTATCAAACAAGGTCAAGTTTCAGTTGTTCTCAGTTTAATTGGATTTCGGCAGGCGGAGATTGGGCCGGATTACTTGGAATGATCAATGCTTTAAGTTATTTCTTTAACTTTGATGCTGTTTATAATTCTCTCCTTATATGCGACGCAAGTCTATGATGGGAGAGAGATGTCTTTATTCGGACATCTATCAATTAGTTGTTAGATAATTCGTAGTTTTATTTTTATTATTCTCTTCATTTTGTTATTATGTGTATCCTTATTGGAAATATGACATGTGATTTCAATCGATGGTTGTCATTCCTTTTGTATCACCTATCACATTCATATTCTTGACTTACATCCTAGTGTTGTAACTTTAACTCCCATCTTTGAAAGATCTCAATAATAATAAAAAAACTTGTGAAAGTGACTATAGTAAAACGGTTGGCACCTTGAATATGAATCACATAGCATGAATGTTTTCTTTATTCCTTATAAGAAGAGAATTATAGAGGTTGATACAAGATTCCTATTTCATATACTCCAACCTCAGTGGCCAAAACTCCATTCTCCAATTTCCCTTAAACCGGAGCCAAATCAACATTCTCCGGCATCTTAAACTGCCTCCAAAACTTGCCAAACACTCTTTCAACTCGATGATATGTCACTTCTCCTGTTTTTCTTCCTCTGCCGACACCGGTGCCTTTCGCTCGCCACTGATGCTTAAAACTCCATTTTCATTATTCGCTTCGAT
>JAWWMW010098518.1:0-11121 GCA_035048345.1 Echeveria elegans
ACTTATATTTCTTCTCACTTAATTAATAATGAAGCGATTGTTCGAATGAGAATTGTTGTTCGTTTGAAGCTTTGTCAATGAGAGGCATTGTGACAAAATAAAATAAATATATATAATTATTTTAATTCTAACAGAAACAACTATTTTCTTTTTCTTTTTTGATTACAAGAAACAACTATTTTCATTCTATTCAATTTATCCTATTTTTTGTCATTTTTAATAAATTAATTACTGAAAACCACCTATAAAGTTTCAATTTTCAGTTCAACACATTTTATAAAGAAAATTTCATTTAAATACATGTATAACACAATCCGTTTTCAATTAGTCATCTATATTACAAAAAAATGTATAAAATCACTTATATAACATCAAAAAATTTAATTAATCACCTCAAAATTTACACAAAACATAAAATAGATACTATCTTTAGTAATGACTACTAGTAAGTGATATTTAGCTTATACTAAATATTGTAAATCTATATATATAAAAGAATAACACCATCAACCATTTACCAACCACTCACTTTCCCTCACTAATTTCCTTATTTTCCTCACTAAAAACCTCACTGCAATAAGACTTTGACAAAAATGCCCCTTCCCACCCTCCTTATTTACACTACATGCCATCCATCACTATTCATCCGTATTTGACCAATTGATCGTATTTGGCTATATTTGATTGTATTTGACCGTATTTGATCAGGTAGATTTCAAAAAAAATTAAAAAATTAAGAATTTTAAAAAAATAAAAAATTAAGAATTGAAAAATTGAAAGTTGAAAATTAAAAATTATAAATGGAGCGAAACGTTGTAAATCTTAATTAAATCGATTGAAGACACCGAAAAATTCCCGTCGGGACGACGGGAGTGCAACTAGTTCAATATAATAAAACAACAGTGAGCCTGAAATGTTAACTTAATCACACAAATATGCATCGTTAATAAATAAAGTGAAATTAGGGAAGCATTGACATTTTCGCATAACACATTTTCCGATTAGCTTCCTTCCCGTCGCATATTCGCAACGCATATTCCAAACTAATTTAATATACGCCGCAAATATAATCGCATAAACTAGACTAATCAGTTCCGCAAGCTAATAATTAATCATCCAAAATCCACATCTCCATATCTTTTAACCAACAATCTCCATTTTTATACTACAAACTGTTTCTTATTTCTAGAAACAAAAAAACTTGGTCAAAATAAACAAACAATGAATTACAGTCTCAAGGAGGGATGAATCAGATACTGTCACTTTTTTCATAATTTTGTAATACTGAGCAATGTAAAATTTATGACTTGTTGAATCTGAAGACCAAATTACTCAATTTTTCATTTATTAGTTTGTAATAAGTAAAGCTTTCACTCTCTTACCTTTGTTCGACTCTGAATTTCATTTCATTTCATTCGGATTGGTTCATTCTTATACTCATTGCGACGATTAAAAAAGAGTTTATTGTAGAAAATCATATATAAAGCTCAATTTTTAATTCACCACCAAGAAGCTTCATTAACAAATTATATAACATAATCTATTTTCAATTAATCACCTCCCTTAAATAAATTAACATGTACACATTTTTACATGATAATTACAAGCTTTTTCTTTAAAGTTTTAACAAATACAAGTCAAACATATGCTCGTCATCCCTAATGCGATGAGTGGATCTATTCGAGCTTCACTCGAGCTCGAATAAAATAAGGTTACTCGAGTTTAAGTATAATGACTAATGAGTTGAGCTTTACTCGAGCTCGAACACGAGCTTTACTCGAATCGGGTTCGAATAATTTTTTTTAAAGCAAGACTTAAACGAGTCGAGCTTAAAACGAGCCGAGCTCGAACAATAAAATTTTTTTTCGAGCCGGTCGCATTTTGATATTCTTGCTTAGTCCAATCATAATTCATGGGCCCAAAGCTTACAATACTTGACGCTTGCCTTGTGTTGTACCTATATATATTAGTTGTAATAAATCACCAAACCAACGTTTGGGCGATGTGGGACATTAGATAGGTAGATTTCTACACTGCTTTCTTTTCTTTCTTTTTGAGCAGAGCAACTATGGTGTTTATGACTACAAACTGCCAACTTGGCAGACATCAAGTTGAAAGTTAAGGACTCGTGGTTTCGTGTTCTTCTAGTCCAAGCAACCCAGTTTGGTCCCCAAAATGGCTAGTGCAGTTAATGTGAAGGCTCCTGCATTTTCAGTGTCGGCACTTTCTCATTTTGAGAGCTCGTTATCCCTTTTATGGGTCGTATTGCCCCATCGGACACACGCAGAATTAACCCTTTTGACGGGCTTCGGCATTCCAAACGCAGAATGGAGCTGGTCAATGCGATGATGACCTGGTTCTGGATTCTCAAGAAAATGGGTCAGTTGATCATTCGGATGAAGCTCGGACTGAAAGTTATATTCTGAGTTATGATTGCCAATGAATGCATATTGACGTAGTTGTAACAGTATGGATAACAAGGGATGGGCTGATGAGTCAAAGAAAGGATAAGTACATGTAGATGTATTGGACAAGGGTGGCTATGCCGTATTCAAAAATCCTTTCAACAGAACAACACACTGATCTGAAAAGTTTGTCCGTCCATCTTTGATTGATGAAATGAACCTGCAACATGTTGTAATTGCATTTATGGTGCTCTAATGACAAAGAGAGCTCTAGGCCTTGGTATGCTTAGATCTCCATAGACTAAGCTAGAATCAACACTGTCCTCGATGAATCATCCTTCTATAACAGATGCAAAAACATAAATTAGAGTCACCAAGTTTGGATTTTGATATATGAGTTTTATATAAATATATAAGCTTGTGTTTTAATATATGAGTTTTATATAAATACATAAATAAATTAGCCTTATACAAATATATAAACAAATTTTATTCTAGCCTATAAACGAGCTGCTCGCGAACATAAACGAGCCGAACACCACCTTGCTCAAGCTCGGCTCGTTTAATAAACGAGCTTCAAAATTATGTTCGAGCTCGGCTCGTTTAATATCGAGCCGAGCTTTGACCGAGCTTGCTCACGAGCTGCTCGCGAAAGCTCGGCTCACTTGCACCCCTAACTAAGCATGAGACGTTTCGGATTTATCCGACCGGAATAGAATCCGACCCGTATTTATATTTATCCGACCGGAATAGAATCCGGATCTAATCTCACTCTGTTTCGAATTAAAGGTTTCGCGAAGGATAGCAGTGAAAACAGCATTCCACAAAAACGACATCGTTCCTGTCTTAACGGAGAGCAACCGGTGCCCTCGCTCGAGACTCATCAGTCGCCGGCGCGGCCGCTTCGATAAAATTAACCCTCGACGCTGGTAGTAGTCGGAGAAGAAGAGAGCGTGATTTCGTTCCGCGAAGATGAAAACGGTAGTGCCGAATGTGAAAATGAAAGGACTCGGCGAGATGGGGTTCACTATAGGTGGTGGAGTAATCAATTGGTTTCCAGGACATATGGCTGCAGCTACTCGCGCAATTCGTGATCGTCTCAAGGTCGCCGACCTCGTTATTGAAGTTCGCGACTCTCGGGTACGCGTTTCTGGGTTGAGACTATTCTGTGAATGAGGTCATAAAGTTTCAGTCTTTCTTTGATTGATGAATTTGAAATGAGCAGATACCGTTGTCCTCTGCAAATGTGGATCTCCAGCCTCTGGTTTCTGGGAAGAAGCGTGTTATAGCTCTTAACAAGAGTGACTTGGCCAACCACAATTTGATGCCTGTCAGTGTTTTGATTATATTTGTTATCATCCATTGTCTACTTTGTGAATTGGCTTTTTGTTGATTGCTAACTAATCCAATATCATCATCATTTAATTCTAAATTTTTGTAGAAATGGGTGGAGTATTTTACTTCAAGGGGCATCGATTGCCTTCCTGTTAATTCACATCACAAAAATTCAGTAAACCAGGTACTGTCGACGGTCATACATATGTATTCCTATAAAATCTTGCGGTAATCGTTGAAGGCACTGGAAACTTGAGCTGATCTATAATAATTTTCTAAGCTGTATCAGTGTTAGGTTCTATCAAGTTGTTCAATCTTGAACTCGTCAGCACTCGTATTTTTTCTTTGTTTGACTTGATGATGTTTTTTTCCGGTACGCAGCTTTTAGAACTTGTGAGATGGAGGCTGAAGGAGAAGATATCAAGGGAACCAACTCTTCTTGTTATGGTGGTTGGCGTCCCAAATGTGGGAAAGTCAGCTATGATCAACTCAATACATCAGATTGCACAGTCTGGCCTTTATGGTGAGTGGACACAGTACTTGTAAGCGTTAGATTTTAATATTGAGGAATATGTGAAAAGAAAACAGCAGCATAAGTTTGGAGGATTGATTTTGTTGAGTTATTCTTAGCACAAGGTAGAACGAAGAGAGCTACTGTCGGGCCACTGCCAGGTGTCACTCAAGATATTGCTGGATTCAAGGTTTGTTTGTTTACCCCCTTCCCTTGTTATATTATCTGTAACATAGGACTTGTTGGTCTTTCTGTTTATAAGCTTCTCCATAGTGATCAATGCAGCAAACTAATTTAACATCGACCATTCTGAACAGATTGGGCATCAGCCAAGTATCTATGTTCTAGACACCCCTGGTGTTTTAGTTCCAAGCATCCCAGATATTGAGACAGGATTGAAACTAGCTCTTGCAGGTTAATTGCCTTTTATATTTTTTCTTCTTCTTGTTCCTCACCCTCATCTCATCTGCGTCATTAAGTATATACCTATAAGCAACACAAAGTACAAAGAGGAATTTAGTGCAACGTTCATTTTCTTAGGAGTAGGCTGTTTTTGTGGTTGTGACTTGTTACTTATCAGGCTTTGCATCGCTTGAAAATTGTTAGGGAGGTCAACTGGCCATTTTCTGAACCGAGTCTTATAGTCTTCATTCAAATGATCAAAAAGATACTTGTATCACGAGCCTAAGAATGCTATCTGTAAACAATGTTCTAAAAGTCTCCTGCTTAGGCCATCTAGTTCCCTGCCCGAGTTTTGTAACTCCAATTGGTGCTTAGCGGACAAGATTTGTAGATAGAACTACCGAAGTGCATTACATGTTTTTGGGATGCATTTATGTTTGTTTTAATTTGTATATCTGTTTTCATCTTAGCAAAAGATATACAAAATCAGTTTTGCATGGCTAGCATATTTGTACAACATTGTCTGCAGTGGAAATGACCTGTTAGAAGTCATGATTGATGATTTTAGGATTTAGTTGACTATGTTTGCTTAAGCTAGTGGTGTGTCCGTGAATACTCTCTCTTTTGTAGAGGGCTTTATGGTTTAAAACGGATGACAGGTTTATTCATATGGTTCGCTGTTTGCTAGGATCCGTAACAGATTCGGTAGTGGGTGAGGAACGAATTGCTCAGTACTTATTAGCAGTCTTGAACAGCAGGGGTACACCCCTTCTCTGGAAACAGTCTATTGATAAAAAAGCTGCCATGAGTCACCATGAGCGCGAAGAGAAGCCAAATTATAGCATTAAGAACCTGCTGCCAAAGAAGCGACCTCAGAATACACCAGATGTTCTCTATATTGAGGTACTGGAAACTATTTAATTTCTATCCTTCTATTTGATTCTTCAGTATATGTGTCTACAAAGCTCAAACGTGATTTATACAATTCCTACGCCAGAATGTGGTGACCAGAGTTAAGCAGGCACTTCACTCAACTTTATCAGTATTCAACGGCAACTTAGAAGATGAAGATGATTTAGAAGAACTGATAGAACAACAATTTGAAGCCCTCCAACAGGCCTTGAAAATACCCCACACTAGTTCCGAAGCTCGCTTAATGGTGTCAAAAAGATTCATAACCCTCTTTAGAACCGGTAAACTTGGGGATTTCATTCTGGACGCCCTACCAGATGCCTCAAAGGGGACGTCATAGACTCAGTCAGCATAATGTAGTAGTTTTTTTTTTGTTTTTTTTTTCAAGTATTGAAATTTCACTCTAAGGGGCCACGGATAGCTTCTGTGGTATTTGTAAAATGTTAACCAGATTAGAAAAGATGAAGAAGTTATTAACGCTGAATTTTAAGTAATGAAATTAAGGGTTTTTTTCTGAATAAAATATTAACGCTGTCTCCTGCAACGGGTCCGCTTCACTCTTCCTCTTCTTCTTTGACGAGTCAATTCCCGTCGATGGGCATTGCAGCAATTGACTCGCTTCGCATCTGCCGAGCCTCTCTTTTTTCACAATATGAATCTTAAATTCCTTGAACAAGTCCAGCACTGATGACGCGGCTGCGAGCTTTACATGTGTGAATATATATTTGATGTTTTGATTTATATGGTTGGCGATGGGCTTACGTTTTGGTTGAATTGAGTTGCTACTGTGGAATGCAGATGATGTGTAAAAAGCTCATGAGAATTGATTTTTTTGTTTTTTTTTTTTTGCAAATGTTGAAGTTAATGCTCATTGGACATCATTTGATGTTTTATTGTACACTAGCTACGCTCCCGTCGTCCTGACGGGAATTTTTTTCGTATTTCCATTCGAATCTCCCTAAGTGCTAAATGTTTTCTGCATAATTTTTTTAAATTTTTACGTTTTATTTTATACAATTTTTGCTTATATTTTTTTCGTATCTCTACTTGATTTTTTTTTCATATTATTTTATGGTATTTGAAATTTAGGAGTTCAAGTATGGGCTTAGGAAGTTTAATGGATAATGAATAATATAGTCATTTTATTTGTTTAATGAAAGATAATTTTGTCATTTTATGTTTGATTTTATATCATTTTTCCTATTCTTTTATAAGAATAGATTAGTCATTCATGGTGTGTATTTTCCAATTTTGTGATATACCTAACATTCATCCGTGTGTGCAACGTTGTTTAAATACTTGAATGAGGCCTGAGGTGCTCTAGTGTAGTATTTTATCTGCAGGGGTCCGAAATTGAAACTTGAGTGATAAAAATAAGGGTTTATTATAGAAAAATCTATTTATATAAAAGAATATCTAACTAACAAACCATATTTACCAACAAAATCTAACTAAATTTATACATTACCAACAACATCTAATTAAATCTCTATCACCTAACTAAACTATTCCAACTAAATATCTAACTAACAAATCATACATTTACCAACAACATCTAACTAAATATATACATTTAACAATCATACATTTATCAACAACATCTAACTAAATTTCTATCACCTAACTAAACAATTCCAACTAAATTAAAAAAAATAAAGATAAAAAATACAAAAATTTAAATTTAACAGAGAACAATTCCCGTCACCAGTCACCACTAGTATTATATACTATTGACTGTGTATTATAATTTTGATTAATTCATTTAAAATTGATTTTTTTCTAAATCAGTGTTGTGATTTTTTACATTTTTTAAAACAATATGAAAACAAATTCGAAGCTCAACCGCTACGCTCATAGGAATGATATATTTGATAATATACATTTTCATAGTTAATCAACTAATAATTTTCCCTTTTTAACTCTCTTTTCTCGTGACAGAGCGCTGTCCTCACTCTTTTTCTGATTCTGTCAAATCAATCATTTATAAACATAGTTTGTAATGGGTTTGGCTCTAAAAACCTCCTTCTGAAAAAGCCTCTTCACCAGCGCTGCCTCCTCGGGGTGGAGGAAGGGCTTATCCTTCCTCTACCCTTGGGACCTCTCTTTAGTAGTTCTTTCTTCGCTTTCCACATGATTTTACTCCCTAAGATCCATCTTAGGTGAGTTTTGATTCTCTCTAAGTTCATTCTAATGACTTATGAGAGCTTTGATTTTCTCTAAGTGCAAACTTATGAGAGCTTTTGATTTTCTCTAAGTGAAAACTTATGAGAGTTCGTTATTGTTTTTGCATTATTTGGTATTTTTGTGCTGGCGGGCTCGACCTTGTCCATTTACAGAGTGAGAGGGGCACTGAAGGCTGAAGCTGCTTGGACTCCGCATCAACTCCAGAGTGCTAGAGGCTGATGGATGCTTGCTAGCTGGTGGTCTTGCACGCGTTGGGTGGCACTGGATGTCCGCTTGCCGGTGAAGACATAGGGCCGTGGCTTCTTCGGTGGCAGGTTACTCGGAGGTTGTAGCTTTCCGGCAAGATCGGTCAGTGGAGCTTCGGGTGCTTGCGTCGTGGGAGACGGCGGGTCGTCTTTTGGCTTTGGCGCTTCGGCAGATGAAGAGTCTTCGTGCTCTGGAGTTGAAGAGGTGGAGCTTGGGCTTGTGACGTTTTGTTTTCAGACGTTTGGTCAATCCGGGCGTTTTTGGGTTTTAAACATTAATTGTATTAATGTTTATTTTTTGGGTATCGGTGTCCGTGGGGATCTGTGCTTTTTTAGATTTTATGTGCTTGATATTACTAGTATATCTCGTACAAGCTATTGTACCCATTTGTAACCCATTATCGAAAAAAAAAAAAACTCTCTTTTCTCGTAATGTGAGAAACAACTAAATATGCATGTGTATGAAATCTGAAGCTGAAACAACTAAACATAGATAGAAAATGCGGAACTACATAATATAATAAATATAACAACTAAAAATAAAATGTTCTTACTTTTTCTTCATTTTAATTCCTTCATACTTTGAAATAATATTTTGGGTGAGGAGTGCGGACTGTAATATCCAGTGGCGGATCCAGAAATTTTGTTCATTGGGGGCATCATAAAAACAGATGTAATAAGAATTGCAGCAGGGGCCACAGGAGATGATTTGGGAGCCGATCAGGTTCATTCAGGCATAGTGAATGGTACGAAAAATCAACTTGAAGATTTGATGTCCGATGATATTTATACTGTTCTAATCTAGAAGCAGTGCAAAAAATTACATACGCTTGCTTGCGCGTTATTCTGGAAAATATGTGCATGATTATTGAAAGCATTCAGTCCTGATGTTACATCCACTCTTCTATTCAAGTTCTCCTACTGGCCCGTGCATTACTCAAATAGTGACCACATTTATTTGAATATATTGTACCTTACAAGGATTTGGACCTTTGTTCTAGTCATTCTTATAACTTCCAGTCCATCTATGTGCATGTTGTCGTTCTTAATAGCAACAAGGGATATAATGTGGCCAGGGGTTACCCTTATGTTAACTTTGTCGTGAAGTCGGACCTCGCTTCTGATACATGTTAGTTTCTACTGGAGCTTTTCCCGAGAAGTTTGGTTTACACTCTTAATTGCTACTTCTTGTGTTCATATGAATCTTCAGTCATTCTTATTTGTGATATTGGTGCAATTATTATTTAATTTGTGTATTTTATTGGTCATGTTTGATACGTAATCCGCTATCTTACATAAAACCAAACATGTATTTTTATACAACAACACAAAGAGGTTGAATGCTGTAGGAATCATAATTAAGGTAGAACCTAGGAACCAATCTGGTACGTTGATTTTGTTAAATTAACGAATATGATTAATGGTGAATATAATGATTATAATTAAATTTCAAACGAATTAATATCAAACAAAAGGGGAAAATCGTCACAATTGACGTTTTAAAAAAAATTAGAAAATAATAACGATCCAGAACCCTAAAATCACAAAAAAAAAACGATCCAGAAAACAAACGTGTATCAAAAGATTTGGTGGCGGCCGAAATCTCTCAAATTTGAATAAAAACCAATCATGTGTTCATTGTGTTTGAAGCATGCTCGATTTGTATATATGGCTGGACCGAAACATTATTTTTTATGTGGGTTGTTGTTTGATATTGGCCCAAAGAGGTTAATAAGGTTAAATTTCAACTGGGGGTTGAGGACACCATTATAGGTTATACATAAGTATTACTAAAATTGTGAAAAATTACATATAGGTATGTGAAGTTTTATAAAATTTTATTAGGGTCCCTGCCCCACCCCCTTATTAGTCGCATCCGCCCCTGGCAGGAAGCCATATGGTTTGAGTAGGATGCTTCAAAACCGATTCATAACTGGATTATAATTAATTAGAAATGTCATCAAAGAGTTGTGAGGGGAATCTAGTAGCACATGAGTCAGTTCAAAGAAATTGAAGTATAACCGCTGAGTATATAATTTATTTTCGTTGACTAATATTATGTTAAGTTTGAGGCTAAAAAAATACGTAAGAAAATTAATTAATTCTCGATCCCCTATACCGTTTTATATAAGACCTCTGTTCACGATATGCAATGAAATGTGAATTACATGTTGAGATATGAAAGCGGATATGATTTGTATAACTGTTTTAATAATTGCGTTCACGACGTGCATCATACACGTGCATATGATATATGTGATCGGTGTCAAAATAGTCTATTATTTGGACACCTATTTGCTTATATTCTTCGCTTTTATTGTATAATTTCGATCTTATTCTACACTCACATTGTCATTTCAGGTATAAAACATGTTTTATGATGATTGTAGAAGTTTGGAGAAGAATATAGCAAAAATGAGAACAAAAAGAGTAAAATCAGCGGATTTTGGATCTTTCGGACCTTCAGTGCTTTTAAAGCTTTCACAAGACGCATATGTTGTCCGATAAAGGTTACATTAGGTGCGTTGGAAAAATAATTCAGAGATCTATAACTTTCATGTTGACCATAAAGGCTGATTCAGACTTTAGGTCACTCGATCGAGCCAAATTTCACTCGATCGAGTCAACCCATCAGAAGAACTTCACTCGATCGAACCAAAATGTCACTCGATCGAGCTAACATTCCAAAAACAGTTGGCTCGATTGAGCCAAAACTCCATTCGATCGAGTAAGGCTCAGATCAAAGCCGGCAGTTTCGACCTTCCAACCTTTGGAAAATTCCACAGGGAACATCCGATGTTCGATCAAGGCAAAACAAGTTGCATTGGAAAGAAGACTCAAAGAACTACAACTTTCATGTTTACACCAAGGAGTGATTCTAACGTTAAGGGAGACGTTGGATCGAACCAAGAATCTCGACTGCACCAAACCGAGAAGCAACCAATTAGACCAAAATAATTCAAGAATTAAATCTGATTTTTGTCACACCAAAAATCAGATAGATATTTTTGAGTTACATGAAATAAAAAGCCAAGAGTCTGGGAGCTTTAGATTCAATTGGTGCAATAAAACAAGAAATGAAAAGGTTGGAATTCCACATTATGAAGGGGAGTTACTTTTGGGAAAT
>JAWWMW010098537.1:0-11120 GCA_035048345.1 Echeveria elegans
CCTTATTAGAGGTAATATGCTGCTGGTTCAAATGCGTTGGTGACCTTTTAAACAAAAAACATGGCTGCCCTAAAATTTAGGGCTGCACATTCGAGTGATCCGGATCGAGATCGGAATCCGGATTTATAAGGAGTAGACAATCCGGGGACTGAATCGGACCCGGATATTTCGGTCCGGGTCCGGTCCGGATCCGGGTTTGGATCGGAAACCTGAGTTTTTTATTTAATTTTTTTTGTTTTTTTGGGTTTGGACCGGACCGGGACCGGAATCGGAAAAAAATATAAAAGTGACCCGGGGACCGGACCGGGAAAATCTGGTCCGGTCCAATTTTGTGCAACCCTACTAAAATTGCTCCATCTTTATAATGATTTCGCCATTTGGTTTCTCTCGAGTTTAGTCGTTCCATCCGGTTTGGACCATATGAAATGCATTTGATGTATTCTCTCTAAAATCAAGCCAATGTAAATTCATAACAAAATTATACTCCTTCCTTCTTGGTATATGGTTCCCATTTATTGTTTGGTACAAATTTTAAAAAAATTAAGGTATATGAGATAAAAGTATGTAAGAAAAAGAATAAAAAGTAAATAGATTTGAGAGAGAATGCTTTTGTCAGGATAAAAAAATATTCCATTTAAGAAAATAAAAAGTATATTTTGGAACGACAAATAAAGAAAAGAGAACTATAATATGGGATAGAGAGAGCAATAGTTAATTGAATTTTTTTTTTGGGCATTTTGAGACCATCATCAAAATCATTCATATGGCTATGCCAACTTATATACATCTAATATCTCGTCACGCTGACGCTAGTATGATAAACATATTAGTCCATGAGTTAGTAATGGCAACAAACCCTACCTGATAGGATTTGGAGAATAAACTTCATAAACTGTAGCTTGCTATTTCTAACAATTGGAGATTTCTTATTTTTAGATATGTTTAGCTTGCATTAGACTCTAGATTAGTAAAGTAAACACATGAAATGAAAGTTTTCAACAGCTGAAATAGTTACTTCATCACCAAAGTCCAACTAAATTATCTTGTACAGCTAGCAACTCCTCATGTTCTATACAACATCTTCTATTCATATTAACGTACTATTACTTTAAGTTATAGTTCATCTATAACACGAAAGATGACACCAAGATTATTGATTGTTTGACTCAATAAATCTGTTTATCACTAGCGAAAAATACATATTATTTCGAGTAGATGGAGCATATATTTATCCAGGAAGTTACTTTTCCTCCAAAACGCATCTGAAGCTTATTAATCATAATCTAAAACAAAGTAGACAGTGAACCACTATGCTCGACTTAGGACATTTTGATCAGTTGTCTCCTACAATTAGTGAGGTTTTAAATGATGGAGGCTATATTAGCAAACAAATGTATTGATCTTAATTAGTTGGAGTTAACTTAAATGTCATTTAATTTCTAGACGAACACCTCAAGACAAATTCGATGCCGTGTGGAACTATATTCTTGGAAAATATGTGATACAATGACAATAATATAAACACAAAAAATATCGTCAATTGTTTAAAGGATCTCATCCTTGAAAATTGAATAATGATATCAACACTATTTTTAAACATTTATTTGTTTCACACCTAAGACGATTAACTCATCAACATGACCGATCATATCGCTAATAGACAAATCAAACTGTCTAAAAATATTCAAATGTTAAAAAAAATGTTCATCTCACTAATTATTTGTACCATGTATTTCTAATTTTTTAGGTTTTGATGTGTTTGTCAATCGCTAGACTAAAGGCATATCTAAGGATCCCTTCTACTCTATTGCTATTCTGTCGGCTAGCTATTTAAAATGATTTTGCGATACCAAGTCAGCCTTTGAAAGCTACGAGCGAGTATTTGTTCGGTTGCTTATTACAATTAAACATTAATGTTTCATTATTTTTCACTTTTGAGTATACAATACTCTCTCCGTTCCAAAATTTTCTTTTCATTTTCTTTTTTTATGTTTCAAAATTTTCTTCTCATTGTCTGAAAAAAAAATTTCTCACATTTTCTCTCTCTCTACAATCTATTCACTTTTCACTCATTCACTTTCCACTCATTCACTTTCATATTTTTATTTCACATAACTTAAATTTTTAATAGGAAGAAAAAATTGAAACGGAGTGAGTATTATTAAACACTATATACTAATGTATCTCTAATTATATAATGGAGAAGTGGGCTACTAGGGTTTTGGAGTCTCCCGTAACTTTTCACCAGTAAAGTACAATTAATGACGTGTGAATAGTGTTTGGAGATTGAAGTGTGTATGGAGAAGATGTTGGGAAATACATATGGAGCAATTGTTACAGTGAAGATGAGTTGAGTGTTCATATGAATTATCAAACCATGACGTACGAGTCTAAACATTTGAGTCGGTATGTGATGGTAATCGTGAAGGTGCATTCCAATTTCCTACGGATGACAGTCGTGGTTATAATCTTTCATCAAGACATCAACCGTCAAATTTTGGTGCCTGGTTAAGCTTGTCTCTTGAGTACATAGACTCATTATATATGTTAGCGATCATATCATGATCTAAACGACCTTGTTTATTTGTTGTATTCGATAACACAAGTACACAACAACAAGTAATTAAGAGATGAGTATGCTTCATTTAGAGTTTCATGAATAGATTGGAATTGGACAATGTATGTGTTTGACCGTTTGTGTGAAGAGAACTGATATCCCTAAGCGTTATGACACATGTTTCTACTTTCTAGTCTCATTCGAATCATTCAAAGTTAAGTTATGTTTGGGTCAACTCCGGTCGCAACTACGAAATATAATCATATATTGTCAACTCAAATCAGTTTAGAACACGCACATACCGAACAATCTATTTCACACGAGACTGATTGAATCGTTAAATGTTAGCTAAAAATCTTCAACATTTTAGTTTCAAAAAAAGGTGCATTTGGATTCTTGACTCCAAGATTTACGGATGAAGAAACACTTTAGACTTCACTTTTTTTTTTTTGATGAGGGCTTACACTAGGACTTTCCAGGAAGTCTCCTTCCTAGTCTCTCGCTCAAGCACACTTAACTGTAGAGTTCTTATGAGATTCGAATCAGTGGTGCTTGACTTGTTGCCCCACTTTAGACTTCACATTTGAATCATGTGAAAGTGACAAGCATCAAGGAACTGAGTTATGGGCCGGGATGGGCCTGGACGGGCCCAACTTAAAAATCCATTCTGGACTGTGCCATGTTTAGCTTTTCACCCAGATCTGATTTCGGTAATCTGTCGGTACCGATGATCGGTAGCTCGTCACCTTAAGCCGATTCCGCCCCGATCCGCCACCGGTACCTTCTCAACTTTGCTCACTTCGTTCCACTACATCATCAAATCCCGACGTCGCTTCCTTGACCGGTAAAATTCCCAACAGATCGATTCTTCTTATATATAAACAGTACTTAGGGTTTAATGCTTCAATTTGTGCTTCTTGGATAATCTTTATGGTTGCCATTTATTGTTACAGGTTGGGAATTTGAATTTGAAAATCTTGAGATGGATAAAGGAGATAAATGGAGACTGATCTGGCCATTTGTTGTTATAATGTTGATTCATATGGTTGCTATCTTGTTGTTTACTAGAGGATTTTTACTTACTCGAACTGAGCTTCCGCATTACAGTACTTGTTCTGATGCTGTATCTAACTCTCCCTGTTATGACAATGGTTTCAATGGTTCTACGAGTTGTTGGACAAAACCTCTCGTCCGAAGGATTGTCATTATTATTATTGACGCGCTTAGGTAATTCGTTTTTTATATAAGGACTGTGTGTATGTGTATCCGTTATGTCAGGTACTCACTTGTTTAGTTACCTTGCTAGGTTTGACTTTGTGGCTCCTAGCTCTTGCTTTCAAGGTTAGCTTTTGTGACAGTATAGTTTATTTGTTGCGAGTGATGCGACTGCAATAGCTGCTGTTTTTCCTGCTTCATTTCCATGTTTGGTTTGATACAGAGAAGAAATCATGGATGGATCGACTTAAGGTGCTTCAGAACCTGAGTGTTATGCAGCCTTCTCGTGCAAAGATTTTTAAATCTATTGCGGATCCACCTACTACCACCTTGCAGCGCCTCAAGGTTAGTACTCTCTTTCTTTACTACCAATATTTTTTCCTCACATTGATGGTTATACAAAATGTCAATCGTCAAACACCCTGTCACGTTTCATTATTTCAGGGTCTCACAACTGGGGGACTACCAACATTCATTGACGTAGGACATAGTTTTGGTGCCCCTGCAATTGTTGAAGATAACTTTCTGTATCAGGTTTTTATATTCTACGTACCCATAAAGATGTGTCTGCCTCTTTATTATGTGTGGAGTAAACTAATTTGATATCTTTGGGGATCTTTTCTGCAGTTGGTTCAGAATGGACGGAAAGTCGTTATGATGGGAGATGACACATGGATGCAGTTGTTTCCGCACCATTTTGAGAAATCTTACCCCTTCCCTTCTTTTAATGTTAAAGATCTTCACTCAGTAAGTCATTCTTTTCCACTCTGAATAATAGCTCAGGTGTTTGTTTGGTTTCTGCTTGACACTGTATGGCGGATTCTTTTTCCTGTCGTAGGTAGACAATGGATGCATTGATCACTTGATTCCATCTTTATATCAAGAAGATTGGGACGTTATTATTGCACATTTCCTGGGAGTGGTAAGTTCATAGTTCTATTAGTCTGAAAAAGTACAGATGAAAAATTTAATTATAACAGTAATAAAACAACGCATATTAAATAAAGGGTGTAAAATTAGAATATGATATCTGCAAAAGTTGATTTTATTCAAAAACTAAATAAGTTTTATGTGTTTTCCGATCGTAGGACCATGCTGGGCATATATTTGGAGTTGATTCAAGGCCAATGATAGAGAAACTGGATCAATACAATGGTGTATTGGAGGTATGACTTACTTGGACTTACTATATTTACCGCTGAGATTGGTTGCTGCTGCAGAATCGAGTCGTTCTTTTATTGTTTTCATGTTAGTTGTTCATGCTGTGGTTTCTTTTTATTAGATGGGTGCCCCATATGTATTAATATCGTAAGTCATGATTATAATTTCAAATCTTAGAGAGTTATAGAGATTCTAGAGAGTCAATCTGGACCAGGTGGCTTACATGAGGACACGCTTCTCCTTGTGATGGGTGATCATGGACAAACCCTAAATGGAGATCATGGTGGAGGGACTCCTGAAGAGGTATATAAGATATTGACAGATGCTCAGCGTGAACAAAAAAGTTCAGCGGTTTTTTCAACCATTTTGCAGGTTGAGACATCAGTATTCGCTATGAGTTTTGGACAGCGTAACACTGCAGTGACCTCATTAGAAAAAGATTGTTCCTCTTCCGATCGAGATCTGGTATGGCATTTTTGATATCCATGTGTTCTTATTTGATCCTGCTTCATGGTTACTTCCGTTACGTTGGAAAATAATATGTTTTTAACTCATTTATGGGTTTTTTCTTAATTTCTCATGCTAACTCAGAAGAAGAAAAAATGCTGTGTTGAGAAAGAGAAATGAATTTCTGCAATTGAACACCTTGCTTTTTTACTTCTTTTGCTTTTGAGATAACTCATGTCTGAAATAGAAGTTGTTAAATTTCTGTTGAAGAGTGCGGAGTTTGTTTTACACAATTTAGAAAGAGGAAATTGTGTCACTGGTCTTGCTCCTTGACATATTTTACCTCTGTTGGAAAAGAGTTCAAGAATTCATTGACTCCCGCATGATGGATATATTTTGTAAAGGGAAACTTAATAATGAAATTTTACACAATATCATTGATGGCTTTGAAGTGATCTGGTTTAGCAGGAGGTTTTTTTGTCTGTCAGTGTTTAGTGATGTAAATCCATGATTACCGGTGATATTTATTTCTTTTTATCATACCCGTGCCCAGTATTTTACTATTTTCTCTCAAAGGTAATGTAGTTTTTTTCATTTTTATTTTTCGTTTAGTTGTTTTTTTGTCATTGTCTCAGTAGCTGTGTACTCTGCATCTGCATCTGCATTAATTATTGATTTGTTAAAGAAACACTTAACGCCCTACTCACTTCATTTTCTTTGTTTCAGGATAAAACAATCTGTCAAAATACTATTCAACAGGTCAGCTTCATCACAAACTGTTTGTGATTCTTTTATTTTCTTCACATGGTAGTAAAATAAGTCAAACAACTATTTTTGCAGCTGAATTTTGCTGTAACCATTTCTGCACTGCTCGGAATTCCGTTTCCTTTTGGAAGGTGCAGTGTAAGCATCATATGAGTTCTTTGATGTCTTTTTTCAGTTGTTCTTTGTTTGTATCATGAACTTAGTAAAAAAAAATCCAAGGTATATGCATTTTTCTCATTAGTGGTAAGCAAAGAGTCATTACTAAGCTTGTATGAGTAAGGAATATGAATCATCTGGGTTCAATGTTTTTGAATTGTATAAGCTGCATCCAGATCGCAAGACTGCCCTTTCCATTTTTTCTTTCACTTGGTGGCTCATTTTGTTTTAGTACATACATATGCGCTCTCAATTTCTTTTTTCGTCTGTCACTAAACATTTATAAAAAAAATTAATTGACATATGTGCTTCTCTCTCAGCATAGGAATTGTTGAGCCAGAATTATATGCTTTCGTTGCTGGGGTTGATGGATCAAGAAGCCCTCATTTTGAAAACTGCAAACATGTTCCAACTCTGGAACAGTGGATGAAAAATTATGTCAATGTTCTTTGCATGAACTCGTGGCAGGTTGGTTACTCGCAGTGATTGTTGTGTAAGATATGTCTGCCAAATATGTTTGAAGCTTCATCTTGTAACTTATTAATAAGTAAGTTCAGTTTCATAGACTGAAATTTTGTATAACTTTCTCAAGAACATCTAATGGTGATTTTCTTAATTTGCAGGTTAAAAAATATATTGACGTGTATTCTGCGGCATCAGTTGATGGGTTTTCCTCAGAGGATATGAGGCATGTTACTGATGAGTATGCTCAAGCTCAACGCAGCTGGCAACAAACAGTCAAGATTTTAGAACTCAAAAATGAGAGTTGCCATATGTCGCTACCTACACTTAAAGGGCAAATCGAAGCATATTCTAGATTTCTTGATGGTGTTGCTGAGTTAGCACGTTCAAAATGGACCGAGTTTAATATGAACTTGATGGTTGCGGGTCTCAGTGCAATGGTTTGCTCACTCGTCGTTCAATATTTGTTTATAAAGAAGATAAGCTTGAACAAAGAATTTTCCCTGGCTGGAGCTTCTAAAACCTCCCTTGGAGCAGTGTTTGCTATTATGGCAGTGATTATTCGGGGAGGAAGCTTTCTCTCCAATAGTTACATCTGTAAGTTATCCGCGTGACTTATGTTTGAACAGTATGAAAGGTCTCTCAGAACTATCGCTATCAGTCCCTTAAAGATCTGTTTCTTATGTTTATCTTTTCCTCATGCAATGTATCTCATCAGTGGAAGAAGGTAAGGTGGCAATTTTTCTTCTCGCAACTTCTAGCATTCTTCAATTTCGCTATTCTGTCAAGAAAGACACAAATCTGTCTGAGGTAGGTACCCCTTCCGACTGCATTGTTCGGCTTCTTTTGAGGAAACAAATATGTTTACTTGCTATTCTGGTATCAATAATCAGTAATGAGTCTCCTTGGTAACATTTTGAATTATGTATTTGCAGGGAGGAATACTTCTTCTTTTGGCATTCACTCTCAGAATTTTTATTGAAATTGGGCTATCAAAACAAGCAGCCACTTCTCTCTTTATGAGTCACCAACCATTGTGGTTTTCGTGGTTTACTGGTGTCCATCCCTTGTGGAGGCGCCTATCTGCTTATCTGCCAATTTTAGCACTGCTTTTTATAGCATATTTGATCCACTCTAGTGGTTATGGTTGTACTCACCGGAGGGCAGAATATTTTTTTATCAAGCTGAGCATTTTAAGTTACATAGTTTTAGTAATTCACTTCGTGCTGGAAAATGATTTGATAAGTCTGCCTTCGGCTTATGAGTATTACAGAAGAGTTGTTATACCTCGAACAATTTATGCTTTAGGACTGGGTAAGCTGTTGTTATCAGCTGGCGATAGCTTTCGTCAGAAAGAGAAGAGGTTGGACTGTCACACAAACTTATATCATAAAACTGTCACTATGTTTTGTTCATGGAGTCCTACTATCATACTACTATCCGGAAGCAACGGATCATATTTTGCAATAATGTCAATAATTGGTGGTAAGTTATTATATTTCTTTTAATTATATTGCAACTATTCATAAATTGTTATGCTTCTAAAGAGTCCAGTGAACTGTAGTTTCTCACTTTCACATCCTCATTTGCATGTTGTTTGTGTCATTATCGTTGTTTGTGGCACTGTATATTCTCCAGAGTGTAACCAAGTTCCATCACTGCAGGAACATGTATAAAGAGACTGAAAACTGTTGAACAAGATTGTATGGGTAGTTCGAGAGGATTGTTAAGTTCTTGTACTACTGCAGTCACCCAATGGAGTCTTCTAGCTGTGTGCCTATTCTTTGCCACTGGCCACTGGTATTTCCTAAAAACCTTTACGCCTTGTTTGGATCTTGGAAAATCAAAGAAAAGAAAATGAAATGGAAAACCAAACGGAAAATAAGTTTCTTTTGGTTGAAAGTTAATAAGAGGTTAACTTTCCTTTGAGCAACCAAACACGCCATCTCAGTTTTCCTTTAAAAAATTTCTTTCCATCTACAAACTGTCCATGACCAAACGAAAAATTGAGAATGATAACTTTATTGTTTGAACTCTTTTTTCGTGATTAAGAGATTCTCATATTTGGAATATTTTTGTGTACATAGTTTTTATTTTATAAGAATTTATTCAGCTTTCTGAACTAATACTTAAAATGCAGGTGTGCTTTCGATGGCCTCAGATATGGCGCAGCATTTATTGGGTAATTGCATGTCTCTGTTGATCGATTTATGCACAGTTATCCCATGGTTTCATTATGATGCACCACAACCAGTTTATATATAAATGGAATGCTTTGCTGGAGGATAGTTCTTGTCATGACCAGGCTCCTATTTTTTACTTCTGTGCTGAAATGTGACCTACCTTAAAGCTTAAATGAAATCATGTAGTCCCTGGTTTTGTTTCACATCAAGTACCTTTAACTTTAAACATGCACAAACTTATTTTTCCAGGTTTGATGAGTTTGTTCTCATACGCCAAGCTGCCTTTCTAGCAATTGAGACTTTTGGGTTTTCTCATATTCTTCCCATTCTTGGACTTCCATTCCTAATTGCTGACGGGAACTCAGCCCAGGATGGTCGTGGAAAGCCGTCTCTTCTTTTCACAAAATTGTCACTGGTATGTCATTGAAACTGTAAAATAATACCGTTCTCAAAAGACTAGAGCTCTTCATCTAACAGTTGGCAGTATGAACCTATGTAGGCTTATTTGATATATGGAATGATCTCAGCTCTAACCGTCACATTCACTATGCTGTGTGTGTCAATCCACAGGAGACATTTGATGGTAACGCAAAAACATCCTTTAATTTTAAGTTTTACACATCAACTCTACAATCACCCAACGTTTCTCTACTAAAAAAAATCCTCTTGTCTGTACGCCATCTTATAGGTGTGGGGATTATTCGCTCCCAAGTTTGTTTTCGACGTAGTTGGACTGCTACTGACAGATGCCTTCATCTGTTTGGCGTCTGTATACTATATTTCAACAAGCAACTGATGCTCCATTAGAAGAACCATGAAGTCCTGCCGGTGCCTTAAACCCATTTTGCCGCTAAGTTTTGTACATGATAACATTTTTTCAGAGATGTTGAGCTCCGATTCCTTTAATTCTACCATCGAAGAGATCCATCAAACAAGTATGTACTTAAAGCGTGTTTAGATGACAGTAGTATTCAGTTCATTGATATTCTAGGGAACTCTCCGAAGTGTTTTATTTTATTCTATTTTTTTGGAGGACAAAAAAAAGATGAAGGATCACTGTTCACTGCGACCGAATGAAGTCCAAAATGGAACATTTCTCCAAATTAAACAATCTATATATATAATAGATTACAATCCATCATCACATATACAGTGACGAAATTTTTCATCGCTAAATCATGTATTTTGGTCGCTGAATCAATTATAGTATAAGACAAAATATGGAAAAAATACATTTCAAAATAAAAAAAATAAAAATAAAAATTTCAAAATCTTTTAAATTTAAAAATTAAACATTAAAATTAACAAAAAAAATCACTCATTTAAAATTAAAATAAAAAATTCATAATAGGATCATGACCGTATAGTCAAATAGATATTTTCGATTTTGCCCATACCTCTAATTTTGTAAGTTTAAATTTACACAGACCTCACGGGCTCAGACACAAGCATCTGTTCCCACAACCACTAGTACTTCATAACAGGAGCATAAATCTCATTATAGTCCACCACCTTCTTTTTGAGTAAAACCCTTAGCTACTAGTCTAGCTTTGAACCTAGCACTACAAAAAAAGACGACTTTGCGACCACTCTCCATGTGGTCGCTAATCGCCATTTGCGACCACATGGTGGTCGCAAATCGTGGTCGCTAAAACATCGGTCGATAATGATACTTTTCGCTTACGTTGTCACTAATTCATGTGACACTTTGCGACCACGTGGTCGCAAAAAAACCCTAAGGATTACGACCACGTAGTCGCAAATTTTTATTTTTGTCGCCGAAACCCGAACGTTTTACGACCACGTGGTCGCAAAGTTTCATTTTTGCCTCCAAAACTGGAACCGTTTACGACCACGTGGTCGCAAATATTCATTTTTGCCGCCAAAACTGGAACGGTTTACGACCACGTAGTCGCAAATATTGATTTTTGCCGCCGAAACTGGAACGGTTTACGACCACGTGGTCGCAAATGTTTATTTATTTTCAACAATTAGCCAAATTTTCAGAACCCGGAATGTTTTCTACGAGAGAATTTGCGACCACGTGGTCGCGAACGCTTATTTAAAATCAACACTTAGCCAAATTCTCAATCCTGAAACCTTTCCAATGAGACCTTTGCGACCACGTGGTCGCAAATGATTAATTAAAATCAACACTTAGCCAAATTTTCAAA
>JAWWMW010098575.1:0-11117 GCA_035048345.1 Echeveria elegans
TTGCGGCATGTGCTTCAATTATGATTATATGTACTAGATGTCACTATATTTTGTATTATTCATTATATTCGATGTAATTCATTGTCAAAAAATTGAACCATTCAACCAGCAAGATGAAGTTGATTATTTGTTTTGGGACTAGTTGTCGTCTCGTCGTCCCGACGGAAATGCGGCAAAAATCAAAGGTAACGATGACGAATCAGCTGAGCTGGTAGGTTTTGGTGAGGAATGTTGCTGGCGAATCATACAAATGTTAAACGCCCGGTGAAAACAGGTGTTTTCGATTTCGATGTCTCCATTCGATTTCCCTCAAACTTCTCAACATTTTTTCGCAACTTTTTTAATTTGGAAAAAATGACAGTTTTGTTATTTATAGTGAATGACAGAGGCAAAACTTGAAATACATATTTGGTGATGCAAATCCTATTCTATTCTATTATATAATTTCTCTTTTCTCTATATGTAATTGGTGAACGCCTTTTGGCGGTTACCGATCTATATTGTTCAAGCTTTCAATTTAGAATAGTTTGGAATTCAGTTGGTGTTACTTCCGTAGGTATATGGAAAATTCTAATATTGTATTATAAAATTGTAAAAATTTGATGTATCATTTTCATTGCCCAATTGAAAGTTTAAAATAAAAACGCACAATCAAAGACTGTGCAACAAAGACTAGTAGAAAATAGGTCAGCATGGAAAATATCTATATCTATATATATAATAGAACGCATGGTCAAATAAAGATTCCCCTTTGTACCTCTCCACTCTCACTTAATTTACAAGTCATGCCATCTTACAAGTAATTTTTAAATTATGTTTGATTTAAATTTAATCGGTGGATCGATCGAATTTTGAACGCATTTGAACGGTTCGATTGCACATTCGAGATGGCGGGTAACAGAACCATTACCAAATAATTCTCATTTTATTTTTAAATTATTCACGCCGCTTTTCCATCGAACCGACGGAAGCCCGCTAGTATATAGTAATAAAAGACTTGGACGCAGCATCTTTTTTAGAAACCAGTTCCAAGATTCGCAAGTTGATTCATAGAAAATTACTTCGTATATACAACCATAGTCAAGTGACACAATGTCTACCTAAGCAATGCATCACAATGAATTTGAAGCATAACACAAGTTAAATTCATGCGGTTACACCTTCATAAATCGAATATTTTCATTTGAACGAATTGATAGAAAATATTCATCATATAAATATTACATCATTTTAAATATTAAAATCACGAAGAGTAATTTTTTTTTTTGAAAAATTTGATGTCAAAGACCATGTTAGGTGGTACCATGCAAGGTCCACAATCCCCAACTTTGTTGAACATTATGATCTTCATCTAGCTGTCTATAGACATATGGCTGAACCTCATATTTGTGGTTGACTGGTTGTACAAGATGCCTTCCCACTTCAGCAACGTATAAGAATCGCAAAGACATTGGAAAAAGTGATTAGTTGGAGACATGATAAGTCTGTCTTTATGTCTCATGTCTGACTATGATTAATTATTAGGTTTAACTATGTTTAATTTCTTGATCATTTGATGGTTAATTATAGTGTGTAAGTAAGACTTTGCATGCTATTGGTTGTAACTCTTGCAACAGATTTTCACCATACCAGACTGTATGAGCGTTCATGATTTGAATCGGCATGATTGTGTTGTCGGCTTGGATATGATATGATAAAGCTCTACAAGCACTTTTCATTGTTGATCCATTGCTTTTGTGAGCGATACTCTTGAATAAGGATAAAGATTTTAAACTGTAAGTTATAGATTATAGTCAATGATATCGGGTTTATTCAGGTTAAATGGATCATGTTCAAATTCATTTTGATTGGAAAACTACCAAAGCAATTGTCTTTACACTCCCTTTGGTCAGTGAAAATTTTGATGGATAAAAGAAAATTTTCCAAAAATAATGTGTAAGCATGTTTGGTTAATCTTGGGAAAATGAACACTTAATAGAAACTGCTATAAAGTTGTTAGAACTAAACTGAATTATAATAATAGATAGAAAGAGGCACCTTTATTTAATACAATAAGAAAAATACGTTCATTATTTCATATTGTCCTTGCATGCATAATGAATGATTTTCGGGCCCCACTTGTGTGTCCACGTGACAATATTTAATATCACATCATTTATAACGGAAACCTTATACTCCCTCTGTCCTCTTTTGTTCTTCTTATTTTTCTATTCGGGTGTCCCTAAAGTTCTTCTTATTTCCTTTTATGGTAATTAATTCACTCTCACAATACAGTCTCTTTCCTACTTTATTTTTCTCTTACTTACTTTTATTTTATTTTTACTCTCACACTCTCATTATTCCTTAATTACCGTGCCATCAACCCAAACAGAAACCCAAACAGAAGATCATTTCAGGACGGAGGGAGTATATAATACTAATCCTCATATCTTCTCTAAGTCATAATCAAAACATTTCCCAAAAGTGTGTCTCTCGCCTGAATCATTTGCTTTTCTTCTGCCACCACCCCTCGCACGGCACCGTTACTATGTGATCAGTACGACGGCGTATTGTGCATCCAACAATTCATTTCACCAGCTCCTACAAATGACCGACCAAAAGAAAGATAAACAACGCGACCAGGACGACGTCGTTTTACTCATCCCACCTGCGAAGCGGATCCGTCATTATCACCTTCAACAAAACTCCCGCCGCCTCAAACCCTACCGGAACTTCAGATTCCGCCGTCATCCATCGCCGCCGCTACCAGACATGCCGAACCGAGCCCAACCGCTGCGGAAACTACATCTTCAGGCCTCCGGCAGCGATCCATCGCCAGGTCAGCTTACTCCAAACCTGAATCCAGAGTTCTCGAACCGATCTCTTCCATCAGTCACGAAGTGGTTGAGGAAATTGATAGGTTGAAGTCGCCTACTAGAAGCTCACCATCACCATCCGCCGCCGCCTCTCCTTTAAACCCTAGTAAGTCTCCATCAGTTCTCATCACGCCCAGGACGCCTCTGATCGGTCCTTCTGAGGTAGATCCTGATGAGGAAGTTTATAAGGATCTAAGTCTCGAAGAGGAGAAAAAATCCGGTAGGAGATTCAAATTGAGGCTGACTGTTTCGTTTGTGTGCGTCATGGCTCTTTTGGTTACTAGCTTGACTGCTGATAGAATGGAAGCTGCTGAAATTTGGAGTTTGAAGTTGTTGAGCTGGACTATATTCGTCATGACTGTCTTCTGGGGCAGCTTGTTCTCCGAATGGTTTATAAATGTTGTGGTATTATTGATTGAGAGGAATTTTTTGCTTAGGAAGAAAGTGTTGTATTTTGTGTTTGGGATCAGGAGGAGTGTGCAGTTCTTTATTTGGTTTGGATTGAATCTTCTTGCTCGGGCCTGGTTGATTAACCGCGCGTTGAGCGCTCTCAAAATGATAAGGATATTCTGCATTGTGTCACCAGGACCATTATTTCGTTTCTTATATGGTTGGCTATATGGATGTTTAAGACTTTCATGGTGAAGCTTTTGGCTTCAAATTTCCACGTCAGGAGGTTTTTTGACAGGATCCAGGAGTCTATATTTCATCAATATGTTTTGCAGACTCTCGCAGGACCTACTTTGATGGAGATGGAAGAGGCTGTGTTGGATCTTCCAAAGCTAGTGGTACGTTGAGTTTGAGTAGGCCTAATATTGGAAAAGGAGATGGGAAGAAAGAAGAGGTAATTAACGTGGAGAAGCTTCATAAGATAAAGCAGGAAAAAGTTTCAGCTTGGACGATGAGAGGATTGATCAAAGTTATTAGAACGTCAGGACTTTCTAACTTGACGGATGCGCTTGACGACAGCAAAGATGATGAAAGAGGTGGACAGAAAGATAAAGAGATTATTAGCGAGGTTGAAGTGAAGGCTGCTGCTTACAGAGTATTCAGGAATGTAGCAAAGCCAAATTGCAAGTGAGTCTGCATCTTGCTTTCATGAGAATGCTTATCAAACACTTTCCTTTTCAATGAATAGCTTGTAAAAAAATCGAACAGGTAAACAAGATGAAAAATGGCTCTCTATGTGACCCATACTGTGAACTTCCAAAGCTCCGAGAGAGGTGGGCGCAGGTCAGACCTGCTGTTGCGGTTGAAAAGAATTTTCGAAGAACTGGATATAAAATATCACCTTTTGCCACAGGAAATCAGACTCAGCACCCTCACCCCCACCCAATGTTACTTGGTAGAAATGTGTTTCCTCTGGGTAATTGGCAAAGGAGAGCCGCGCAAGGTCATGGCAGTTCTTTCACTGAGATGTATAGTAATAGTATTGACGGTGTCTGCTGTTCATTTCTGTGATAATAATATGTGCTAAATTTGAGTTTAATTTGTTTTGTGAGGAATCTTCAACAAGATTAAGACACACTGTTCCACTGAATGCCTCCACATCGTTGGCGTCGACTTGCATTGCATGCCAAAAGGTCATCTAGACAATCTCCTTTGCAAATCATGACGCTCATTGCGTACTAAAAGACACAACTTCAATCAGCTTAACATCCGGAATTTTTTCCATCTCCATGAGCATCCAAACCCAAACACCAAAAAAAAAAAACTATCAGCGTCTTCATTGTTTAAGCCGCTGCCAACAAGATTTCCAACAAAGGCAATTGCATCATCAAGAGGAAAAAGTCAATGGCAGTTTAGAAGTCCAGGCTTCAATGGTTATGGTTGAAAAGATACCAAATCTTGTTATGATCTGGGCCTAAGCCCCGGACCAAATTATTCTTCTCCAAATTCCAAAACCTATGAACTTGTTTTGGACTTGGATTGGATTCTGCAAACAACGCTTTATATCGACTTAAAATTACATCATTTTGATATAATTTATTATTTTAATTAAACTATATGAATGCATAAACATATTTTGTGTGGAAGCAAATACAGTATAAATTGTACAGTTTCATATGACTGCAAAATGCATGTGACTGCACTTTTCCCATTCCTGATAACAAATTTATAATCTTCTTTTGATTATATTCACAAATTTATGAAGTTTTTTTTCTTCTCTCGAAACAAATCACGGTGAAACAGTAGATATCAACACCACTACCATTCTATGTGTCTCTTTGATAAACAAAACAAAAGAAAGAAGAGAATGATGAAGGGAAAGTAGATTCCCTCTTTTCACATGTTTATGCTTTTCAGCATGCCTTGTCTTTGTCTGGACTTGTGTTTCTTGTTTGTACTCTCTATTTCTCGATTTCTGGTCCCACTTGATATCACCATCCACCACTGCCCATCTGAATCTGATTATCAACACCAATCATCTACGTACATAACCCTATATACTCTCTATAAAATAAAATAATGTCACGACTTGATTGATCTCTACTCACTTCTTCATCTTCTTCCCACCATGTTTAAACTAAAAACAGCATCAAACATGTTACAACATGGAGATGGAGACAGCCTAACATGTCTCTTACTTTGGACGACAACAACTCCTACATGACATGAGTGCCAGATTTCAATATATTAAAAAAAAAATATAGATTTCAACTGTATATTGAACCATACAGGTTGTACATGTATTGCCATTTAATAGTGCATACACACAGTGAGTATCTATCTATCTATCTATGAATCGAGCCAGTGGATTAGAAGTCATTTGTGGACCATTTTGTTGTATCCTTTGAATTAGAGGAGCATTTGGACACACCCACATGCACTTGGATTACGACATTACCAATCCAATGTAGTACGTACAATACGGAATATGACCAAAATACCCTTATCGGGAATAATACGTGCAGTTTTGATTCGGGGTAAAGTGGACAAAATGTAATTTTCTACCTAATTCAGTTATTCATTTCGTAACATTGAAGATGCGATATCCTCAAAGGATATGTTGAAGAAGGATGCACTTAAAATCAGGAGCAAGTTTATCTCTATGTAATCAATGAAGAATGCTAAACCCACTTAATATCTTTTTTTCCCGATAATGGGTTACACGGGTATAAAATATTGTACAAGATGTCAAATAATCTAGTACCTAAAAACCAAATGAAGCACGGGGTCACACACGACCATCAATATTCAAACAGAAATAAAATATACAGAATATATTTTTGCTCGATAGCTCCCACAACGGTGCTTGAACGTCATGCCCAGCCGCCAAGCGACCTGCGCCACTCATGGTCTGTCACGCCGCCATCGCCGAAAAGAACGACATCAGCCCAAGCGTCACATCACCAAAAAAATGGAGCTCTGACAGCCATACGACTCGCGGGACGACAGCCAGCCTAGCGACCCGCGCCTCAAACGCTTCCTCGCTCCCGTGTCAATGGAACACGACACCACGACGCGCCTTGAAACACACCATCCCGACGTCAAGCGCCGCTACGCCAGCTCCAAGGCTTGGCTACGATCCCTGTGGCACAGCATCGAGCCAGACTCCACGCGCAACAACACCTTGACGCTGCCCCGGATGATTGATCCGACAAAAGTCACTCCGAGCGAGGCCACGACAAGCATCCACTCCGATGGGTCAGCATTCTGGTGGATGAGTTGAAAACAGGACGACGACAAAACCAATAACATCATATAACAATTAAAATAAACAACCACTCATAAGAATGAATCTTAGAGGAGATAAACAACCACTCATAAGAATGAATCTTATAGGGAATAAAAAAATCTCATAAGAACTAGTCTTAGAGAAAAAAATGTGGAATTGAAAGAAGGGAATAACTAATGGACCTCCTAGGGGTCGAGGAAATGAGAACACCCTCCGTGGAGGATGTTCGTCCTCAACCTAGGGAGAATGAGCGGCGGCTACTGATCAGGGGAGACGAGAGGTATCACACTGTGAAAGCACCATGAACACAGTTGCTTATATATGACAGTATTTTTGGCCTCGAAGATTTCTGGATCTAGCGCCTGAGACAAATGATGATCATGAATGCTTGACTCAGTGAGTGAGTCAAGCGGCTTCTCCTCAGATTCACCGCCAGCTGAAAATATTTGTATCTTTATCTTTTGAAAAGTTGATAAAGATGGAGTCAAGAGGCGGTTGAGAAAATTAGATTAAATATTATTTAAAATCAGATTAATCAGATTTTCCAAAATATTTTGGATATTGCTATATTTTCGAATTAGCCATTATTTGAAGATGAAGAATATTTGAAAAGTTTGTTATGATAAGTGTATCCATTGATTGGAAGAAAAGCAAGCAACCGGACATCAATATAAATAGTGAATTCTCCATCATCATATGTACGACGTCAATCTATGCAAAAGACTAAACACTTATTTGACGACGAGCACGAACACAAATCAGGCGGTTCAATCAGTCACGCCAAGGTGACAAACAGACGGACGCCATCAAGCTGTGAAAAGCTTCTCATTGACTGTGTCGATGAAAGTCTGAGAACGTAGTGCAGAATAGTTCAGACGTGGTATGAACTGGTGGAGATCACGATAGAGTCTCGTATCTAAGGACTGAGGTGTACTTAGATTTTTTCACTTGGTTAATTTTTAGCTCGAACATTACATGTTGTAAGTGTTGTGTAAGAATTTTTTCAATTAGTGAATTGTTTCCATCGGGCTTGAGGAAAAGTCCTCGGACTAAGCCTTAAACGAGCCGAACCGGATTACCAATCTCTATGCCTTTTAGAATTTTAGTTACACTAACTTTTCTCAAACTTTAGTCGATACAGGAACTGAAACATTGAATCTTAAATAGTAAATGGAACGGAGTCAATTTTCACTCTGAATATCTTATGAAACCTCACAATGCTCCCGTTTTGAAGGGTATTAATGCCCGAGGGATAATTTGGTCATTGTTTGCAATTTTCATAAAATACCCTTGAATTCCTTAGGCAAAAAAATCGACAGTGTTATTGAGAATCGGAATACTCGACACTACTCATATTCAGTTGCCTCATGTTTAGCTTCCTAGTAAATGAGTTCCATATCACACTTCTTAATGAAGTTATACAAATTTGATTTGCAACTCCTTTAGTATCACTAATATGAACTTCCAAATATAGCTTAGTACGACTTAAATTTAAAATTCAGTTCGATAGAAAACATCACAACAATATATTATGAGTATCTTATCCAAAAAAAAAAAACAGCAGGAGAGGAGTACTTAATGTGGTTCTACCTTTTAAATGGGACTAAAGTACCGGCCTTGTTGTAGTTGTGTTATACTCCTTCCGTCTCAAAATGTTGCTTACGTTTCTATTGATGACACAAGATTTAAGAAACTTACAAAAAGTTGGTTGATTGATACTTTTTGTTTAAAGAGAGAGTGTTTGTGTGAGAAAAATTAGTGATTTGATTGATAATAAATGATAAATGATTGTAAAAGGTGAAATAATAAATGAAGATAAAGAATGCATGTGAGAGTAAAAGTGAAGGGAGAAATATTCCATTTTAAGAAATGTAAGATATATTTTGGGATACCCAAAAAGGAAAGTATAAGGTATATTATGGGATGAAGGGAGTATAAAAATCAAATTTAATACTTATTTTAGAAACTGGCTACCGTCCTGTCGTCCCGACGGGGATGCGGCGTGTTGCACTATTAAACAATGACTCTAAAATTAGATTTATTGGTGTTGAGCAGAGTAGTTGATGTTCGCCTTGATGCTTTCGATCGCTTTCGAATCGGTTTCGTCATTCACGAAGCGGTTAAAGTTGATCTGTTGGTGGTCGGAGGCGGCGTCAAGTTCTGATCTGTTGTATTTTAGATGTTTTGTGAAGGACTGATTCATGTTGTGTGAGTGGAAGCCAATGATGTGAGGGTACGGAGTGATCTGAAACAAAACCATAGAGGAAGCGCACGTCGTCCCGACGAGATGCGTCGGGAACACGTATTTTTCGATTCTGTTGTCTCCATTCGATTCCCTTCAAACTTCCCAACCTTTCCCGCTCTACTTTTAATTTTTAATTGGGAAAAAAATGGCAGCTTGATTATTTATTGTGAATGGTCGGAGCAATATATATGAAAAATGCTTATTTGGTGATGGTGGATCCTAATTCTATCATTTAATAAACTAGCGGTCCACCCGTCGTTCCGACGGAAATGCGGGGGAACAAACGCTTATTCTCTCGCTTTATAAATCTCTTCCGAATCAGGTGTGTTCGATTCTGATATCTCCAACTTAGATGTTCAGATCTAAATACAACTTTAACCCCGCGATGATCTTGAAAAGGCCCTTCTTGCCTCGCTTTCGAAATTCCTATGAAATTCAATTTTTTTTCCAGTGTCTCCATTCGAGTACCCTCAAACTTTCCAACGTTTCCCGCTCAAACCTTTTAATTTTTAATTTTAATGGGTCGGGCCCTATTTAAACTTAAAAACTTAAATGCATGGGCAATTTGGGACATCCATATTTGGTGATTTATCCTTTATTCTATTCATCGGATTCAGACCCGGTGCTGCTCTACGACTAGCAGCACCAGAACTTGTATCCCGTTTTCATCACCCTTCGGTTCAGAATCTAAATTCAACGTAAATTAGAGAATTATAGATGTTTGAATCAGCTTTTGAACGATATATAGAACATTTCCAAAGGAGAAGAACATGACCAGTGATGAGGTTGTTCAATGAAGGATAAGTTTGAGGAATATTGGAACGTGGATATTAATGTCGCTCTTGATTTTACCATTGTGCTTTGATTCCAGGTACAAAATATTATATTTGGAGCTTTTCAAAAGTTATTCAAAAAGGATAGTATGAGCAAGTTAACAGCGGAAGAGGAGTAACATAAAAGGAAGGAATGGGTAAAAGCAAAATTAGATGAAGTGATCAACAATTTTTGAAAGTTATAGTTGGAGTATGCGACCGTGGAAGGTGAGAGTTCTTTAAGTTCCAAAAATATGGTAAATGATGAACCTTCTTTATTTGACGGAGATGAAGATTCATATAATATATCAATGAGTCAGTTTATGAAGCTTAGAAAGTAGAATGATGTTGTTGGATAAAAGATGAAGTAGATAAGCACTTCAATAAACCATCTATTGAAAATAAATTTTTAGTTTGTTGGATTGGTGGAAGGAGAACGCCGGTAGATATCCTATTCTTTCCAAGGTTGTCAAAGATATATTTGTGATTCCATCCTCCACTGTTGCTTCAAAATCAACTTTTAGTCAAGGATCAAAGGTTGTGGATCCTTCTAGATCTTCATTAACTCCCATGATGGTTGAAGGGTTGGTCTTTCTGAACGATTGACTTCGGGATGGATCATTTTCTATGTATAAGGAGTCAACCAAAGCTGAACTAGAACTCTATACAAACTATAAAAATTGGATCAGGTCTATTCTTAAACACTACTATCAATTTATTTTATATTTAAGTTTTTTACATCTTATACACATTTACTAATACTTCGCTTCTCAGTTGATTGCAGGTGACATAACCCGAGATTGCAAACTCGTGAATGAGTCGATGATGATTCTATTTTTACATCATGTTTATGCGTCTTTAATTAAATTTCTGTGCTTTGACTAAAACCTGAAGATAATTTATATTTAATTTATGTCAAATTTTATTTTTATTATTCATGATGTGAAGCGAGTTTCAATCCGCACGCACTGCAAATGTGGTGCACCATATTTGTGGTTTCCACAAATATGATCTTGTTTATGGTTCTAAAAATCAACAATCCGATTAATGTGATGCGAATGTGGTTTATATCTAACGCGTACCAAATCGCACCGCGCCCACCCATAATATCAACGACTCACAATTTCCTTGTGCACACTTAAGTGAGTCACGTGAGTCCAGCGTTGACACATAATCAAATGAATAAATCTATTATATAATATCTAAACATATAAAAGATTAGGAAACTGACATAAAACCAAAACTAAATTTACAATTTTACTCATTTCTCCACCATTAATCACAAATATGCCATTAAAATTAAAGATAACGGGCCCGATCCGGTCCATTAAATATTGAAAATAAAAAATAATATTAAAAATATTAAAAATTAACATTAAAAAAATTAAGCGGAAAACATTTAACATTTTAGGTCAATCAAATGAAAATACGGAAACACAACTAGTAAATATATAATAGAATAGGGCGACGATCAAAGAACGGGCAATGAACTTTCAAAAATACCCATACTTTAATAATAAAAATAG
>JAWWMW010098586.1:0-11116 GCA_035048345.1 Echeveria elegans
GGAATCCAAGAGCTTCCGAAACGCTTGACCCATGATTTCTCTGTCTCTCTGATCCTCAGAAATGAGTTGCTTATAAAATTTCATGATGATCGCACATCTTCTCTTTCTTAAGGAGGAAGTAGCTCCAGAGTTGACTTTGATTGTCTCCACGTGGTTGACTTCCATTATAATCACCAACTAGGAAAACAAACAATCATGTCATGACTTTGAGCTATCAAATCTAAGCCCTCACAGAGGCCATCTCCTTTAATAGCATAAGATCCCTGTATGTGCCATTTTCTGTCTTTGAGCTCCAAGAGACCCAACTCTTACCTGACTTCCTTTGGCGTCATAGCTCCTTTCTGAAAAATGTAAAACTGAGACAAGCTATTTCGTAATACACCTATAGTTTTCCATCTTTTAATATGAGATCGAAGACCAGACATACCAAGTCTTGTTTGTTAGCGAAGACCAAGATAGCACAGTTGACCATATTTTCCTAACTGATGACGACCTGAAATAAAAGGAGAAACCAGACAGATGCGGCTGGGCATCTAATGCTTTTAGTTTTAGCCTGTGATTGTTATCTGAAACTCAGCTTTTGCTGTCCCAATTCTCTTGCCATCCCGTGACAAGTGCGAAAAGATCACACATTTGGATGATCAAATTCATTTTGAACCATTAAGATAACTTGTAATTTGGGTAAACACTTGCTCGAAACTTCAAGGCTGCGAAACTTATGCAGTTATCTATGATTGAATATTCTTACCACAACATCCACAGTTTTAAGTGAAATAATCCTCTCTCGCCCCCAACATCCCAAACTACGAACTTAACCTTTTTATACGGAACTTCTTCCTCATTGAAACCTAAGCAAAACAAGGAATATCATCTCTGTCTTTTTTCCCATTGTTCTTTCAAGACATCCAACTGTAGAAAGTTTTAAATCTTCTTATCAGGACTTCCTATCAGATCGACATACACATGAAGAAATATCTAAGTCTTTCATGTACCAACTGTGGGAATGGTAGTTACTACATTTCCGGTCTGCAATTTATACAGTGTTGTAGTCTTCCCTGCATTATCGAATCCAGCCATTACAACCTACATCGGCATAAGCACAGAAAAGAAAAATATAGTTTAAATCAGAGACTTCTAAGCTACAAGACTGTATTTAATATAGCGAGTAACTGCATTCAGGTCTAAAATAAAAACAACAAGATCGAAATAATATACTTAGATTCCTACCTGCATTTCACTGTTTCCAAGGATGGAATCCAAGAGCTTCCGAAAGGCTAGACCCATAGCTTCGTCGTCTCTACAATTACACAGTACTAAGTTGCCTCACAAAAAACCTTGGTTGTTTTTCTTTTGCTGAGGAAGTGGTTTCACCATGTCATATCGTTGACTCTCTCTTTTTCCATGTGGTAGACTTTCACAAGAGTCCCCAAACTATCACCAATTTTCCATTTACATTCGAACTATGAAAATCTACAATATTACATATCAGTATCATAAGCAAAAATATTTCAGAGGTACAGACATTCTCAGTTGTAATCCTAGGCCAGGGAATTCTTTCGCCTGGAAGAGTATGACCGAGGTATTGGGCATTTTCAAATCCGGAGTAGAATTGAACACTGAGGGTCAGTGGGTAAGGAAGCATTTCGAGAATGATGAATTTTCTGTTAAGTCAGGGTATTGGCTGGCGAGGAGATGGAAACTTGCAAAACAGAGAGACTATGGTGAAACCTCAGACTGGATGAGTGTTGGACATATATGGGGAAGATTTTGGAAGATAAGAATCTCTGATAGGATCAAACTGGTTATTTGGAGACTTTATCACAACTCACTAACAGTGCTAGACAACTTGAGGAAATGGGTGTGTATTGATCAGTGTCATATACATGGATCAAGTTCCAAACTGAACAGTTTGATTTGAGGTCGATTGCTGGTTGTGTCCCTTGTGATAATATTGATCCAGTAGATTGCGAAGGCCTGACTTTTTTCAGTGATGGTTCATGGTTTAGAGATTCTAGAGAGGACGGTTGGGTTTCAGTAGCGTGAGAAGGAAAATCAATAATTAGATGTGTTGCTGGTTTCTCGGGGAACATTTAGGGTCTTTTCTTTTTGACTTTAAATTAAAGTATGTTCAGATCTGTTTAATTGATAAACATTTATCATTTTTAAAATTATTTTAAAAACGTAATAAGACTTAAAACTATGAGTAGAAGCTTAAGACGCATTCACTATTGTCAAAACTATTTTAAAAAATTAAAAATAATATGCAAATATAATTAATTAATTTTAAAAATTTCAGTTCAATTCAATTTTAGTTCAAATCAAAAGAACGGACCTTACTCTGGAGCAGATATGGAGTTTCTTGGGTTCATTGGTGCTCTTCGTTTGTCAAATAACTTGGGCTGACAGTGTTGAAACGATTTGGAGTTTTCAGATGGGCTATGGAGATGCTGCCACTGCATTATTGAGAGAAGGCCTTTCTTTACTGCATTGCAACCCTGGATGATAAATTCATCATATTTTCAGGACAGAAATTCAATAGTCGACTTCCTAGCTAAAAAAGCCAAAATTAATCGATGGTCGTGGGAGCAAGAGGAGGAGGCTATTTCATGGATTCCAAAAGAGTTGTTTGGACCTGCCTATGTGGCGGTTTCTGTGTTCTTATTGGTTTCGGGTGGGAGCCCGGGGCGAGGAGGGCTTGTTTTGGCCTTGCTTAGTCCCCTGCTTTGGGTTTTGTTTCCCGTTGTGGTGTTCTCGTTACTGTACCTTCTATCGAAAAGAAAGAAAAAAAAAGTATCACACTGGTCTCCACAGGTCACCCCTGACCAATCATTAAACAATTAAACAGAGACTGAACATGGCCAAACTACAAGCTGGGATTCAATATTTGACCGGAAGGTGTACCGTGTACCATATTGCTTATACAACAAAACTCATGTATCACAAGTATGAAGCATGTACATGGCGACTACGAACATAATTGCACATTTACTGAATGTACATTGTGAGGTGTGAAAGTCTAGAAGGAGTTCAAGAAAGAGGACAATCCAGGGTTCTTCTCCTCCTTGAGAGTGGAAGCAAGCCAATCTAATCCCTCATAGAGGCCTTCTCCTTTAAGGGCGCAAGTTCCTTGTATGTGCCATTTTCGGTTCTTGAGTTCCAGGAGACCCAGCCCTTCTGCTACTTCCCTAGGTGTCATTGCCCCTCTCTGGCAAAAAGAAAAACACATGTTCAAACAAATTTGTTTAGGGTGAATCAGTTTGTGTGAAAATAAGCACAAAACCAAATTAAGGTTGAGTTTCAGATCAACATAGCCACCATAAGCAAAAACTTGGAGACAGTAAAAAAAGAATCAGGCAGAAAGCAAGTTGAAGGGAAAGGCATCTGCGAAGCTAACCACCAAGCTGATCAATCATCAATAATAGTAACATGTGGGATGAACAGGAAAACTTGCAAATAATGATCAGTCGATGACAATCAGATTGTAATAATAGTGACATACCATGTCTTGTTTATTCGCGAAGACCAAGATCACACTATTCAGCATAAACGGGTCATTGATAATAGTCTGAAAGAGAAGAAGAAACGTTATAGGCTAACCAATATCTTAGTTGATCAACAATTCTGAATTAAAAGATTTGTTTTTGATATTTCAACGCCTACTAACAAGCCAAAAACGGCAATCATCCTGAATGGAAAGATTTACTTTTTTATATATTATATGTTCTAGCACCTACCAAAAAAGCCAAAAAAATGGCTATCATCCAGAATTGAAGAAAATATTACAGTATTTTATTATTTAGTGCGTAAAAAAGCCAAAGAAAAGGCTTATCTTCCTGAATCTAGTGGTAAAAGATCCATTACCTGAAACTCTGCTTTCGCCTTGCCAATTCTTTCACGATCCAGCGAATCAACAACATAGATCTGCACATGGATTTATCATAATCAGCTCATTAATTTAGACGAGTTTAACATTAACATACAGCAAGAACAATGAATAACTACGCAAATGTCAAAACTTTGATGCCTACTCACAAAGAAAGACACAACCGCTTAGCTAAAGTTCTAAGAAAAAGCTAAAAATTCTTACCAGGCCATCAGTATTGTTAAAGTAGTGTCTCCAAAGCGGCCTTAATTTCTCCTGACCACCAACATCCCACACAGTAAACATGACATTCTTGTACTGAACTTTCTCCACATTGAACCCTAACAAAAAAAAACCATACATCAAATCCCTTCACAGCTTATCCAAACGAACAAAACACACACGTTCCAAACAAGAACAAAGACAAGATATGATCATACCAATGGTGGGAACAGTAGATAAGACTTCCCCTATCTGCAACTTATACAATATGGTCGTCTTTCCAGCCGCATCCAATCCAAGCATCACAACCTAAATCACCAAATCCCAATTAATCAGATAAAACACAACTTAAATCACCGAATCCCGATTCAGACACCCTAAATTGCATGATCACAACGAATTCTTCAATTCATAGTACCCGCATCTCGGCGTTTCCGAAGACGGAATCGAATAGCTTTCGAAACACTTGACCCATCGCTGGCGAGCGTCAACAACGAGTCGAGATTCCGGAAATTCGTACGGAGACGAAAGTCGAATTCGGTAGATGAGCGACTAACGCGACTGATTCGTTTGAAGCTTGTCGATTTGTGATGCGTCGATTGAACGTCGGGCCAGAGAGAGAGATTGGATTTGCGAAAATGTGGAGAAAGTCTGATGTGCATTTTCAAGTTTTGATTCTTCTAGAAGGGGTTGGCAGCCTGGCCTTGTTGCTCATATTGTTTGTAGTTCAAACGACGTCACTTTTATAGAATGATAAGGCTTCCAAATGGGTATGGTTTAGTTCAGTTTAGGTGATAATCATGTACTTCACAGTTCGCACCACAGTGAAGAATAGGGCGAATGCCGGAAAGACCGAACCGAGAGATGGCAGGATTGTTACTACTACAAATGCCTGCTAGATGGACTGATTGGCAGCTAATTCTCTGGACTCGAGGAATGAGAGTTGACTCCTGGTCAGGTTTATTTTTTCTCCTGTTTCTGAAATTTTGTCCAGGATCTCGCGTACGATTTTCTCTGGGGCTCTTTCTTTGAACTGCAGTGAGGTAATTGATGAGAAAGTGCAGATGTAGCTTTTTAAAAAACAATGCAGTGTGAAGAACAAAAAAAGGATTGTACATACATTTGGAGAGTTTAATCGAGCCACAAGCGCATCGTACTCTGCCTGCATTTTGGAAAGACGTTTAGATAGTCGTTGAACTTCAGCAGAGATGTCAACCATATCAGCTAGAGGAAGGTACGCCTCCAGTCCTTCACCAACAACAATATGGACCGACTGGTTTGCATCCGCTTCACCATACAAAAAATCACATCCCACCAATTCAAGGTTAGTATATCGTTACAAAAAGTAATTAAATGGGATACATGGTAGTCCAACAAGAAGTCCTAGAGCCAGTTACAACACATTTCATAATGAGTGGATGCGATAAGATCTGTGTTCTCAGCACATATATTACCTGGAGGAGATTCTGTAAAAATGACGTTCTGCAACTCTAACCTTGAGAGAAGGGACAAAACCTCTTTTTCTTTCTGCAAGAACAAAAATGGAGCACTTGAAATCTCATAAACAAGCTAGCATATATATTACTTTTTGTGAAGTCATCAAGTAGCTTACTGATATATATTGAAGAACGTACGAACTTGCCACAACTGAAGCGGATATACGTTTAGCTGGCTCAACAGAATACTCTGCTCGTGCATTACGTATTGACTTTGTCTGAAAAAGATGGTATGCTCAATCAATCAGAAATAATTAGAGATTGATAGCTAAACCAAAGGAAAGAGAGAACTCGCTCCCACCAAAGCTTGTAGATTTTCAAACTTTCTTATGGAGTTGACATCCTTGGGGAGTTCAGTCTTTGGCCAACAACTTACTATAAGCGCTTCCGTTCTATTGGGGAGAGACTGTACATTGCGCCAAACAGGGGATTAACTACAAATTTACCACAGTAACATGACTGCTTTCAAATGTAATCAGACTTATTATCATACCTGCCACAGTTCTTCAGTCACAAATGGCATAAATGGATGCAAAACTTTTAATATGTTCTCGAAAACATATAGAAGAACCGCCTGAGATACAAAAGCAACAGATTTTCCTCCAGAATAAAGGCGGGCTTTACTGGCTTCGATATACCTGAGCGTCAATTAAAAACGTACATGTCATGAACAAAAAGAAATGTGAGTCAAAAAGAGAAGGAAAAAGAAAAAAATGACGACATGACTCAAGAGGTTCAGTCTGTTTTAATTATTTGCAGCATGGCCAAAAATATATTTTCTTGCAGACGGCTGTGACAGTTACAGTAGGATAAAAGGAACTATTTTTACACATGCTTGTTAAAGAGAAATCACCAATCAGCGAAGTCACCCCAAAAGAAATCATATATCACCCTTCCACAATCTCCAAAGAAAAATTTGTCATAGCTTTCGGTGACCTCATCGATAAGCAAGTGCAGTTTAGAGATCTATGCATCGGATTTAAATTGTCAGTTGCCATCATTTCTATTTTATAGGCTTAAAATGAATGGAACTTTCAACTAGTCTTACCACCCAACTTTCCGGCAATGGTAGTGTTAACAGCGTCTCTTCCGTTTCAAACTGGTAAAGCATCATACTGTTTTATTATATAAACTAGATGGAAGAAAGCAAATGCAGCTTCCACATACAACATGATAACACACAAAACAATTAGTTTCTCTCAAATAAGGGATTAGTGTTTTGTATTTTAGAAGTGAAAAAAACATTTGAAGGGGAGAATTTATTTTTGGGATGTCCATTGTTCTTGTATACTCTTGTCCAGCTAGCGTACCCTAAACATTCCACATTCAAAATTTAACGTGCCACAATCCTGTCTTCAAGATGTATGTCATCAAACAATCATTTACTCCGAACAAAATATTGGGTACAGTCAACTATCTATGACAATTATGCATGAGCTCATACCAAATAGGTACGACAGATCTAACTTTCATACACTTAACATACCTTGTAAGAGTAAATACCATCCCAAGAAGATGAATCATCCTTGTTTGGCAAATTTTGGAGTATAAATTTGCCTGCATTCCATAGCTTGTTAGTGAAGGCTTTGTTAGCACCCAATCTCTCAGTGGACAAGTTAAGGTCCTAATCAATTCAAGAGGACATATCAATAAAGCATAATATACCTGTCAAAAGTGGGAAAAACATACACTTCTCTTTCGAAATACCTGACCAGGAGTTCCTAACGCTATCGAGAACCTTAAAGCATCCGTGCCGAACTCTTTAATTGTGTCGATTGGGTCAATAACATTTCCCAATGACTTGGACATTTTTCGTCCCTGTTATATTGAGCTAGTGTCAAAAAGTGTTTAGAAAATCACATTAGCAAAATTAAGAATACTTTTCGCAAACCTGCGCATCCCTGATAAGTCCATGCAGATAGACATATTTAAAAGGGACTTTGCCTGTAAACTCAATTCCCATCATCACCATTCTCGCAACCCAAAAGAATAGTATGTCATGCCTGTTAATACAGGGACACATTAATTGGAGTAACTAAATCTACTGAATTAGATGAATGTATCAAGTGAAAAAAGAATCACATACCCCGTTTCGAGTACAGTTGTTGGATAAAACCGAGAGAAATCAGCATCAGACTCATCAGGCCATCCAAGAGTACTGAAGGGCCATAATGCACTGCAAAAAGAAAACAACTCAATGCATATTTACTTTCGACCAAAATATGTTAAAGCGCTGAAGATACTAGGGACTAGGAAGATGCCAATGACAACTTCAGACACCTTGAAAACCAAGTATCAAGAACATCCGGATCCTGATATATTTCAACATCTTTTCCATATTGTTGGCGGGCTTTCTCAAGAGCTTCGTTAGAGTCCTTGGCAACTATGTAATCTTCTTCACAATCTCTACCCGAAACATACCAGACTGGTATTCTGTGCCCCCACCACAGTTGTCTGCTGATACACCAATCCTTGATATTGGAAAGCCAGTGGTCGTAGATCTGAAAAGAAAAAACATGGAACACAAAATGTAAAATAGGTATAAAAAAGAAGAAGCAAGATGTCATTATTTTGAGCCTGCGCCATTGACAAACAAAGTTTCAGAGAAACATCCACCACTTCTATAATGGCTGAGACAACAAGTAAATAAATATACTTGAGTGAACGTAAATATATAACTTTCATGGTAGCCGAACGACGAATATAAAGGTAACACGAAGCCACATTTTATATATAAAAAAATTCATCACACTTACCTTTTCGAATCTTTCAGGGATAATGGTCAATTCTCCTTTTTTTACAGCATCAAGGGCCTTTTCAGCTAGAGGTTCCATGGTTACAAACCATTGTTTACTGACAAGTGGCTCTATTATCTATGAAGATAAAACTGATAATGTAAGAAAAGTTCAGAGATGGGAGGGTGATTAATAAAGCAAAAGATGACAGATAACCTCTCCACCACGCTGTGATCTTGGAACCCTTGAAGTGTGTGGCTCTTTCTTAACGGCTAATTTGGTCTCCTCTAAATCTGCCCACACTTTTTTCCGAGCTTCAAACCTATCTAGGCCACTAAGACCCCCCCAAAAAAAATCCACATTAACCTGAGGATGGCTCTTCAACCTTACAGGTGCGCAATCAGATAAACAAGAGACTGCAGGATGCACGTACCTGTATAGCCCAGCAACCTCATTAAGAGTCCCATCCTTGTTCATTACATTGAGTATAGGGAGTCCAGTTTTTCTTGCAAGGAGATAATCATTGTGATCATGACCCGGGCTAATCTTCAAGACGCCAGTTCCAAAGTCTTTATCAACGTACTGTTGCAACATTGAAGTTAAATAACCCAGCTTGTGATTCTTGAAAGAATGATTAAAATGCCAACCAAAGCAAGAGTGACAAAGACCACAATTGCAAAAATGAAATAAAAAACAAGCAGATATGTGGGTTTCATTGTTTTGGATCGATGCTGAACTGTGCTTTTCTGTTTTTTACACACGCTCTTTAGTTCAGCATCCTTAAAGATAACTCGGTTCGAGACCGTGCTGGATATGCATGTACAGACCCAAATATCACAAAAGTAAGATAGTGTCCAACTACCTTGTCAGATATTATAGGAACGTGACGGCCAAATGTCAGAGGTACAATGGCATTCAGGCCGATATATTTTGAATAACGTTCATCCTGAAAAATGCAAATCACATTAGCAGTCCCAAGGCCAAAAGCATCTACTTTCAGATAACGCACATATTACTGTGGAAAGAGACGGATTATCTGCCTGCAAAATTCTAAGAAAATGCTCAGAGGTTCTTACCAATGGATTCACTGCAATAGCAACATCACCAAATAACGTTTCTGGACGTGTTGTAGCTATGGTCAAGAAGTCACTCCTAAAAGTAAATACCAGTATTAAACAAGGAACTGCCACAAAATCAAACAGCCTAGCAGGAAATCGGTTGATGTCAGGCGATGGTTAGGTTACTTTGACAACTTTTGTCAAAGGGGAAACAATTTCTGATAAAAATAGTTTCATAACACAAACTGTCATTTTTATTACAGCCTAAAAGTGTGTTACTTAGAAGAAACAAATGGTCAATAAAGTTCAAACTGATGGACTGTGCACATTGAAATAAATACCTAGAACCTCCAGCAACACGATACTTGATATAATATAGAAATCCAGGTTCTTCCGAGTATTCTACTTCCTGGTCATAAGCAATGAACATTGAGGTAAAAATACTTAACTAATTCATAGCAGACTAGCAGTGAGGGATTCTACATGTAGGCTAACTATAACATACCAAGTCTGATACTGCAGTCTGCAAATTAGGAGACCAATTAACCATGTAGGAGCCTGAAAGAACGGATGAGTAAAAAAAACATTATATTCGTGACATGGTTTTATAACAACGTCTCAGTGGGAAATACTGTGAAAGTACAAGTCATGGTACAAAACACAGTACTATACGAGATCAGTACATATATTACATAAATAAAAAATGGTCACATATAAGAAATAGAGTGACAATCTAGAAACTTAAAAGTGTGAGTTCATCATTGGGAATAACAAATACCTTGGTATATCAAACCCTTTTCATGAAGCCTCACAAAGGCTTCTATTACAGCCCCTGCAATAGTAAACCCCCTCTGTCAAAAATCAAGCAAGAAATATCAAGCTCTAGTTGTTTTGAAATTTTATTTTACATGCTTTAAAATATTTTCACAGCAGGCATTATATTTAAAGGCAGACAGAATTTCATTGAATCAACATTTAATGAATTTAAAGTTAAAAGCTCTGCCGAAACGAAAAGCCTTATTAATGATCAAAAAATCTCTTACGACTTAGCTGGTCATCGAGAGTAAAGTGTTCTCTAGTCCAATCGCAAGAGGCACCAAGTCTCTTGATCTGATTTGTGATGGTCCTTCCATACCTGAAATACAGTAAAATTATCTACAAATCATCACACTGAGCTGATGAAAAAGTAAAGGGCCAAAACAATAAAAATGTATGAACATATCATTGCAATTAGGTAAATCTTTACTTCTCTTTCCACTCCCATACTCGAGCTGTGAAATCCTCCCGAGACATATCAACACGTTTTATTCCTTCCTTCGCAAGCATCTTCTCCACAACCAACTGAGTAATAAAAACATAACGCGTAAACATTTATGGGAGATATTCTACAAAGGGACTTGATGATACTAACCATATAGTGGTTTATCATTTACTCAAAAATGAATCGGGATATCTGAAATAATTAAATGAAGCAAAAGGAATCGTGCCTGAGTTGCAATTCCAGCATGATCTGTGCCAGGAAGCCATAATGTTGGTCTCCCTTGCATACGATGATATCTGGCCATGATATCCTGACAAACGAAAAAAATCATAATCAAATGAAAAATACAAATTCTGCATGTTGTAACATATTTTTTTTTTTTTTTCGATAATGGATTACATAGGGTACAAACGTCGTACAAGATATACATATCTAGTACCTAAAATCTATCATAAGCACAGGTCGCAAATGGACTCCAATAC